>CAWUFW010023028.1:0-83498 GCA_963921515.1 Calotriton arnoldi | reverse complement strand
GGGCGTGGCCAAGCCGGCTATGAGGGCGGACGTGCTCTGCTGAGGCTCCACGATCGGGCCAGCATATCGCCCGCTTCTCAGCGCCGCTCTGGTCTGCTAAAATGCCAGACAAGTATCGGAGAGAGCTGTACCTGCTGGTTCTCTCAAGACCCAACAACAGAGGGTATTATCGTGGGAAAATAGAAGAAACCGGGACTCGGGCTGACGGCGGCAAGATGGCGTCCGCCCGCCCCTAATTGCGGGCCCTGAGCAGCGCAGCCCAAAGCGGACATCACTAACAGCGGCGGGACTCAGCTTGCCACCGCAACCGCTCCCACCACCGGTTCACTGCACCGCAGGCTCGCGGCGGTGCAGCTCCAAACTGCGGTGCTGGAGACCCGACTGCGGTCAGGGTAGCCCTCCATTCTCGGCGATGCCTGGACCTACGAGGGCGTCTAGGTCCCGAACTAACCTGCACCACTGAGACCGTGATCTGGCGGCCCCCCACGGACACCCTACTCCAGCGCGTCGGCGGTGAGTGACCGGACTCCCAGCAACGGATGGAGAGGAAGTCTTTTCTGCTTTAACCACACAACTTGTGAGACTGCTCCCTCCTCGAGGCCGCCTGGACCTAAGATGGCGCCTGAGACCCACAGCGAGCAGAGCTATTGAGACCGCGACCCGGGAGCCTCGGTGGTCATTCCACACAAGCGGACCTAAGGTGAGCCATTGGATTCCTGGCCACGGGCGGAACCGCTATAACGACGACCCCCACCTCTCCTCACCTTCTCAAGGCAGTGAGTCCCAGACACACCTAAAATGGACTCTGCCTGACTCTGACATGGCGGTGCCATAACCTCGATTGCTCCCCGCCTCAGCCCACATACCCCACCAAGGGTGCAACACACGAACAGACTGCCACCTCATCAAGGACCCCCGCAGCACCCTACTCACCGGCACCGGCATACGCAGTACCATACATCCTCCCAAACCCTGTAGGGAGGTGAATTTGGGCACGGTGACAACCGGAGCGGGAGCTCCCCTTCATTTCGAAGAGCCACTGACCCAGTATAATCCGGTATTCTGCTAGTCGGGCACCAACTGCCCACCAGACCCCCCGGTCCAGTACCGCGACGCGTCACCTGCAGGCCACACGTCCTGCTGCCCTCCACGACGCCTACAACACAAACGACCCTCATAGTCGCCACAATGGGGAAACTAAGGGCATCCCAGCATACCACGGTGCCCGAGACCGCCCCGAAAACATGCCCAACACCAGGACGGTGGCCGCATCCACTGCGCCACAGACTGACCCATCAATCTCAGACAAGTTGGATCAAGTCTTGACAGCCATCGAACACTCCAGGATCTCTGTGGAGAAACGCCTGGGCACCCTTGCGACGGATATCAGCCTTATACGGGACGATCACCGCAAACTCGCCGACAAAGTGAAGGAGGGGGAGAAGGAATTGCTGAGCTGCAACCCACTATCAAGATGCACCAAATGACACTGCAAGATGTCCTGAGCCACCTGTCCACTATTGAGGAACGTACGGACGACTTGGAAGGGCGTTCGCGACGCTGCAACATTCGCGTGCTGGGCCTTCCGGAGGGAATCGAAGGCACGGACCCGCTGGGATACATGGAAACATGGGTGAAATCATTCACCCCCGCAGCGGAGAGGACGGCGTTCTTCTCCATCGAACGTGCCCACAGAGTACCAGCTCGCAAGCCTCCACCAGGAACGCCCCCCAGACCGATGCTGGCGAAATTCTTACATTTTCGAGACCGGGATGCGGTGCTCCGAGCGGCCAGACAAACAGGCCCCCTACACCTGGAAAACAAGCAGATAATGATATTCCCAGACTATGCACAAGCGGTGCAACAGCAAAGATCTTCGTTCCTGGAAGTAAAACGTCGGCTGCGTGCGAACAAAATACAGTACTCTCTCCTTTTCCCGGCCCGTCTCAAAATACTCTATAACGGCACAGCTACCTTCTTCACAAGTGCAGAAGAGGCACACGAATGGGCGGACCACCACTGCACACAACAATCTAGAACAGACTACACACGAGACCCGACCTCCAAACCACCACGCACCAGGAGACGCACCCCAAAGCAGCAGAATAGCGGGGCAAAGACACCGACCCGGTCCGGCACCCAAGATTCCCCGGACCTAGAACAAATCATGAAAGAAAGGCGGGAGGTCCTACAAGCGGTGATTGACTCACAGGCCTCCTCCCAGGCGGAGGACATCGATCGAGCTCCACACCTCTTCTCTTCAGAAGGGGAGGACGATAGTGATGGAACAGTTTCCGGAGTGGACTCAGTTACACCTCCCATGGTCACCCCCCAGACAGCTGATACCATGATGGATGGACAAATGAACTCCCTCCCAGCATGAAATGATCTCACCGCCAACTCCAAACGACTTACATAACCTGCACTTCCTTCTTGAACGCTTGTGCCATAGACATGATTTGACATGCTCCAGACGACGCCCCGAGATCCTACGAAGGCCCGATCGGCGAAACGTCTCGCCTAGCACGTACTGCCACCCCCATTGTTTATTGTTGTACTCTCCTGTTAGAGAGAGTAGGTTTGGACGTATTACTGACTGTAATGGGTCCTCAGCATTGGGAACTTTTCCCGACCCCAGTTCTTTGTAGTTTCTTACCCTTGTTCAGCATCACCCTACCCCCTCATGGAAATACACGCAACAGGGTACCCGAGACGGGTTTACAAGAGGCAGATGGTAGTGAATGTGCCCCTCACACTACAGGGGACTCACTGGTCACTAGGTTCCGGCAGGGGCAGCCCACCCACACGAGCACTGACGCTATCACATGGCTGTAAAGACACAGAATGCTGACATCAGCATCCTAACACTTAACGCCTGAGGTCTTCACACACCCCGCAAGCGATACGCCGTATACTCATACACGAAGCGCCAAAACACTCGGATCGCGTTCCTCCAAGAGACGCATCTCACTAACACCTAGCTAAGCAAGCTACAGTCCAAATGGCGCGGTACCATCTGTGCCACATCATACTCCGCTTACGCACGAGGAGCACTGATCTGGATCCGACCAGGGACCCCCTTTCAGGAACTTCGACGGGTGGTAGACAAGGAAGGTAGATACGCCCTATTAGAGGGCCTTCTCGATGGACACTCGGTACTGCTGGGTAGTATATACGCCCCGAACGTAGACCAGGAAATGTTCTGGGAACGTCTCACTGGGGTGCTTGCTCAATTTGCCTCCATACCGTGGATATTGGGGGGCGACTACAATTGCACACTAGACCTTGCATTAGACCGCTCCCACCCCCACCCACACACTCAGCCGCCCAGAAACAAACAGAACGATTTAGAGCCTGGGTCACACAATGGGCACTCACTGACGTATGGAGAATGCAACACCCGCAGACTAAGCTATATTCGTTCCACTCCGTCCCACATAACCTTAGGGTCCGTCTAGACAGATTTTTATGCTCAGCGGCGGTCCTGCCCAAAGTGCACCACACAGATTACATGGGGAGGATCATCTCCGACCACGATGCTCACATTCTGCAATTATATTGGAGACCCCCGCACCCCCTAGTCCCCACATGGCGCCTCCCACGGGACTGCCTAGCAGATCCAGTCTTCAAACATGACCTGGGGCAAAGTATACAGGACTACTTCACAAACAACGTAGGGACAGCATCCTCCACATTGATAGAATGGGACACATTTAAAGTGGTAGCCCGTGGAGAATGTATTAAGCAAATAGTGGGAGTAAGACGGACCCTAGAGCAAGCACTCACCAAAGCCGAAAAACACCTCGCCACCGTTACTAAACAGGATGTCCTATCGGAAGAGGCAGCGACACAGATCGCCAAGGCCAGGACAGAATATATGACGGCTTGCGTCGACCTCCGACGCTACAACTTCAGGTCGTATGCAACCTGAATGCATAAGGAATGCGATAAAACGGGTACCTTGCTAGCATGGTTAGCCAAACAAGACAGCGACCTGAAACCCATAACTGAGGTAATAGACCCCCACGGTAACTTAGTACGGTCCCAAGATCAGATCCTTTCAGCATTCCATCAACACTACTCGGAAGTTTACTGGCACCCAACCCCGATCAAGCAGGACATAATAGATCACTTCCTCGATCCCCGAGATTACAAGAGAGGATAGTACGTCATTAGAGGCGAGGATACAACCCGCAGACATTACCCATGCCCTACACGCCTTAGCCCGCAACAAAGCACCGGGGCTAGACGGACTCCCCTTAGAATACTACAAGACCTTCTCCCCCCTATTTGTCCCCCGATTGGCGGCGATGTACACCACAGCATTAGATACAGGGGAGTTACCGAAATCCCTCCGGGAATCGGTTATCGTGACCTTCCTGAAACCCAACCGTGACCCACAATTGATGGCATCCTATCGCCCCATCACGCTCCTCTCCACCGATTGCAAGATCCTAGGAAAGATATTAGCGGATAGATACACACAAATCATACGGCCCCTGGTACATCCCGATCAATGTGGTTTCGTCCTGGGCAGAAACACATCCCAGAATATACGCCGACTATTCCATGTCCAAGATCAAGTGGGTGACACCTACCCCCGAGCAGCCTGCCTTATACTAGACCTCACATGGCAGTATCTCTTCTCGGTTTTACGACGAATAGGACTCGGCCCCACCCTCTTGGCGTATACGCAGCTCTTATACACCAAACTCACCTCGCGCGTTCATATAGGGCGCTACATCTCACCAGAATTCACGGTGCAGCGAGGCACAAGGCAGGGTTGCCCGCTCTCGCCTCTGCTTTTTGCCCTCGGGGTAGAACCACTGGCCATACGGCTGCGACAGGAGGGAGAACAATGGGGCATCCCCATAGCAAATGCCGTGCACAGTGTTTCTATGTATGCCGATGAACTTCTAATATATATTAGAGACATCACAGAGGATTTAACGCCCATCTGGGTCACACTGGCAGAATTCGCAGAAGTCTCCGGGTTACGAGTAAACTGGGAGAAGTCTACAGTGTACCCGTTGCACCTGAACCTTCCCCCCCGGGTCGTCAGACTAGGCGATCAGACCATCGCTTGGAGCGCAGAGGCCCCCCGATACCTCGGGGTTCGTCTCTATCACACCCTGGCCGATATCTATGAAGGTAACCACCGTAGAGCACTAGCTGGCATCAGATCCTCGGTAGGATTCTGGAAAAACCTCCCGTTAGCTCGGATTGGCCGGGTAGCCATTGCCAAAATGATAATGGTTCCGCGGCTACTATACTACTTCACGAATCTACCGATCATCCCGCCAGGAACCTTCTTTCGACACTTAGACGCCCTCCTCGGCTCACTGATATGGGGAACAAGCAGACATAGGATAGCACTAGCGAAGTTACAACTACCCACCACACAGGGAGGACTGGCCGCCCCGTCCTTCGAATCCTATTTCCTAGCCGCACAATTACAGTGGCTCTCTTACTGGACGGCAGGCAGACACATAGGGGAGACATGCACCACGAATGGTCCAGTGCCCACTCCAGAATTCCGTCGACTGCTATTACCGGGCACCAAACGAAGACGTACATATCCCCTACAGGTAACAGTTGCACGCCAGTGTATGCAAAGGATACACCGTATGTCGTCAGGGAGGCCCCCATACTCTCCCCTTCTCCCGCTGGTCGGATGGCCCAAACATGAACACTACTACACACCTAACATGCTACGTACATGGACAGACTGCGGCATCACTGAGGCGGAGTCGCTATTTGAAGATGGCCAGCTTAGGCCCTTCCAGCGACTGATAGAGGAACATGATCTCCCCGCTGGCCAGTTCTTACTCCACCATCAACTCCTCGCAAACTATCGACAATACCATGACCTCTCGACAGGAGAACCAACTACACACCCGGTCATACACACAATTTTACATATGGGAGTAGGACGACACTTGGTCACATGGCTCTATAAAGCCATCAGGGAACTCATGAACAAACCACTAGAGACCCTACGGGCCACCTGGGAAGACGAACTAGGCCGCTCCCTACACGAGAAGGAATGGGAAAGAGCTCTCGAACACCCTAAGAAGGTGTCTCGAAATGCGCGTTTCAAAAATATACAGTTCTATATCCTAAACAGAGCGTACTTGACACCAGCGCACCTCCAACGCTTTTATCCCGACACCCAGTTCTCATGCCTCAGGTGCCATTTACAAGCGGCGGATTTTCAACATATGTTCTGGAGCTGCCCCACATAACAATCATACTGGCAACACATTCATAAGTCACTCAGGGATCTCACTGGGCTCACATATCTGAGTACATGGGAAGCCTGTGCACTGGGTATTTATCAGAAGAGGAAACAACACAAAGTGCCCCTCAGATTTGTCTCACTGGCCATTTTATTAGCCAAACGGAACATAGCCATGCACTGGCGGTCCCCCACAGGCCCTCCAATCGCTGCATGGGTGGGGGCGGTACACAAATGGGCAATGGCGGAGGAAGAAACAGTGAGAGAAGAAGAGGTGAAAGGGATGCGCAAACACCCCATATCACTGGACTGGGCTATCCTATTGAATCAATTTAAACAACCACTAACCCATGACGACCCGGAGAGAGACCCTCACACACCACGAGACACACAGTCGCAGATGCAGGCCGCGAACACGGATGCCAGTTCCCCTCCCGTAGTGCACACTTAAAGTCGCTAGGTATTAGTGCCGGGCAATGCGCCTCAAGTGTAAGCCGGACCTCCGGAGCTAGACCAACCACAGGTCCCCCCCTCACCCCTGGTAACTCGCGGAACCACCATTCACCGGGGCACATGCCGCCCTAAGACCTCATTTGACACCTGTACCCAGAATTCCATGAGCACCCCCCAGGTTTCCCCCCAGTTAAATTCAGCAATTCTCTGTAGAAAGACCTTAAGAGTGACAAGAAACTCGACTAATAACTGTGCGAATAACAATGCATTATGATATAAATACAAGTAAATGTGCTCTGATGAATCGCTACATGATGCAAAATGTCACTGTAAATGCAAAATGTCAATACAAATATGTTTAAAAAAAAAAAAAAAACATCCCTGCTACTTGTTGGTCTTGTACTGCCTCACCAGCAGACCTCAAACATATGTTATTCGAATGTCCATTTATTCATATCTTTTGGACTCGAGTCTGGCAACAAATCAACAATATCTTTCATACACATATTCCTTTTTTGTTCACCCATATTTTTCTGGGGAGCACTTCTGAAGTTTGGTCCTCTCGAGCAACCGAGGTAAGTATCATTGACTTACTCCTTGCTGTTGCTTTTCAACAGATTACAAAGTCATGGAAAGATACGTCTGCGGTCTAGTTTCAGGCATGATGGTATGGAATCTTCTACAATCATAGGTTGGATAGAGCTTATGTATATCCCATCTCACTTGAGATTAAAGAGATTTACTTTGGTTACCTGTCACTGACTTTTTAAATGTGTCTGCTAAAAAGATATCTTCACATAAACCCCACATTGAAGAAATACCCAAACCACCTTGACTTTTATAAAAAAAACTGTTGTTTAATTTCATTATATTCTATTGTTTCATGCTAATCTAATGCATTAGGAACATTCATGTATTACCGCTTTGATTAAGTTGATATTTTATACTCCTCCCTCCCCCCTTTTTTTTTTCTTCCTTCATATATGATTCATCATTATCTTTTTATATTTTATGATATGCACTCGTATTTGCTGTATTCTGTTATATCTTCTTTCATCAAATAAAAGCTTTTAAAACTTAAAAATATTGTAACACAGCAGCAGCTCATTAATATTACTGCAAATAACCTCTGTGACCCCCATCCCATTTCTCATATGCGAGGCCCTGCTCTGATCTAAAAGAAACTTTTTTATATGGATGTTGAATGAAACATAAACACAACATTCCTCTTCAAAATGTCTGTTATAAAGTCTCACACATCACCCACATTAGAAAATAAGTTAAGAGAATAACGGTATTTAAAACAATCGCTTTGAGAATTATTCAAGGTCATCAGGGCGAGACTCTGCAGAACGTAGCTGGCTCTATCAGGTGGCCCTACTGAAAGGCTGGGGCCCTTGGCCAGAGCCCACTTTGCCCATGCCTTAAAACGTCTCTGAGTACCGACAAGTGAAGCAGTGAGCGCTGCATCGAACTGGGTCTCTATTTCAGGCTTTTGTACCCAACAGATTATTCCACGCAAGCGGAAAGCCCTGGGGTATAGTGACAGAGAGAACTAGTGTTACTGGATTATTAGAAGCAGTACTCTTTTCCCTGTGGAGATTTCCTTTTGAGCAGTACAGTTCGGCCCTTGCTACAAGTTTCCAATAAGGCCAGTAGCAGGAGCAACTAGCCTCTTCGAAATTACAAGTTTCACCTAGGGGTACCTGCTGCTAGCTGAAAGCTCTGATTGAAACTCCAGGGTAAAATGAAGAATTAACAGTTAACTTGAAGCACATTCGTGATTCCCCTGCTAATTTCTCTTTTATCAGTTCCATTCGTAATCCCTGGTAATGCTGAAGACCGGGAGTTACCGATATTGACTCTTGTCTGTCGCAGGTACTTGACCCACCCACGCGAGTGAGGTATCATTTTTATCGGGAGACCTGGGGGAACGCTGGGTGGTAGGAAATTTGATTTGACTCTAGGGGGCGGATTTAAAATCCAAGGCACTCATAATGAAGCCCAAAGTATGGAATAGGCAATGTCGTCATATTGTTATTGGAACTCAAACACTTAGTATTTTGACGGATAATTCAAAATACTTTGTCAATTATACATGTCATGGTACTACTTGAGGTGGAAGGTTGGCTGAAGAATAATAGTGCTGCATTATTTATGGTAATTAGGGCGCTTCCATCCTTCTGGTTTTCATGGCTACAGTGAAAATGAAATGCTGATGCAAAATAACCTTTTAAGTATTTGTATTCTGTTTTTTTGTGTTGTCAAATGTCTTTGAGTTTTAACAGTAAACCATATGTGTATAAATACAAATTAGCATGCGATCTCTTGCGCAACATGATCAGATAAATAGTGGGGAATGGGGTTACGATGGGAAAAGCAGCACACGGAGAGAGCAAGAACACACATGCACTCCCAAGGAGTGCTAAACGCAAAAGAAAAATGTAGTACCCTGAATGTATGCAATGGAAGGATACAAGTCCTCCCATCAAAAGCATTGTAAAGAAGCTTAGCTATAGTGGAGGGACAAACACAAGAAGAGGAAGGCAACCCATTGAATAAGAAGCAAACAAATTAGATTGCCCAATCAGTTGGCTGGCCCAAAGCCTACTCTAAGTATTGCTTTGTACATAATAGGATTTTCAACAAAACAGCTAAAGCTGTGTGAGAGGTGAGACCTAATACCAATGAAACTGATGGAAATAAAAAACACTCTTCTTGCAGTTCACTATATCATTGACTATTTTTGTATGCACCCAGATATTGGGCAGTTCAATAAAGAGTAAACAACTTTCCTAGGCATACGGTGAAAGAATGAATGAAATAAAATGTATAAAGCACTCAAATAGCCAGAGGCATCAAGGTGCTAGAAGAACCATAACATCCCTTCAGAGCGACTGGAGTACATAGATGTTAAAATACCTGTGAACAATCTTAACTAAGAGCCATGTTTTCAAACACTTCCTAAATGAGAGATGGCTATCCCAATCTGAGATGTGACGAGGAAGTGAGTTCCAAAGTTTGACCGAGGCCAGGACAAAGGACCTGCCTCCTCATCTTGAGCTACGGAATCTAGGTATAATAAGTCATCCACTTTAAGCAGAGCGCAACGTTCTAACTGGGCGATATCACTGAAAGTTTGTCCTAAACAATTGGGGTCTCTACCTATGCAGTGCCAGGTGAGCAATACAAAGAGCTTTAAAAGAAATTATTTGCCTTATTGGGAGCCAATGCAGTTTTTTTAGCTCCTCAGATATCCATCTATATTTAGAGTCGTCATAAATAAGATGGGCAGCAGCATTCTGTACTGTCTGCAATTTAGTTAGGGAGCCTTGCTTAATATTAAGATGCTGTTTAGCAATACTCGGATAGGCCTCCAAAGGCTGCTTAATTCCCTTGGCACGTACGCAGAGAAGAGTGACCTGGAAGTAAACTACAACAAAACTAGCGTGATGGCTTGTAATCGAGGCCCCAACAAAAGTTGGAAATGGCATCTTAATGGAACTAAAATTGAGGAAGTTGCCGCCTACGTTTATTTGGGGGTCAAAATAGATGCAAATGTTACCTTCGCATCTCAGAAGAAGGCGATTCGGGCAAAAGCCCAGGCCATCAATTATGGATTTTCAACACTGGCAAGATCCATAAAAGTGTTTAACCACAAAAACCCAAGGTGAGACCTAGGGGAGGGAACTAGAGGCACGGGGTACTAGGAGCAGGCGGCCTCCAATCAATAATGTTTAACACAAAAAGAGCCGCTCCCAGTATGGTGACCTGGGTGCTACAGTGTTATTTTGTGAGTGCAGGCATCTCACAAAAAGTAAAAGACTGGTCTCACACACCACCTGGTGTCATGCTTCATCATTGACCAGTCCTCGCCCTCTAAAAACTTGGTTTGATAGAGGGCGGGCATACACCTGATGACAGGGATGCACTTCTAAAACTAAGTGGGGGCCCTTTACAAAAACAAAGTGAAGTTTAAAAAGCCATTACAGATATCAAACTTTTTAATGTGACTGGCATCTGTATGGTAATTAAAATGAATGATCGGTGTCTTGGGATTCTATTGTCCCCACCGTGACATAAGTGGTCGTGATATAAGTGGTCAACATGTTTCTGCCTATTGGCCCCGAAGGGTCCGCGGCATTCATCAGGACCTATGTTGTTCAATCGGGCTCCACCCTACCGTGCTATGTTGGCAGGGTTCCACTGAGTGGGGTGATCACTATCACACTCCACCGATATGCAGCTAGAAATTCAAGCCCTATCAAATGGGACCTACTAGCCCCATAGGAGGGTGAGGGAGAGAGACCCTTTGGTCAAGCGTGTTAGAGGGAAATCTCCCGCCTCTGCACCTGCGTCCGTATACCTCACCTCCTCGCTGGACCAGCGAGGACGCAGGTGCAGAGGCGGGAGATTTCCCTCTAACACGCTTGACCAAAGGGGTCTCTCTCCCTCACCCTCCTATGGGGCTAGTAGGTCCCATTTGATAGGGCTTGAATTTTTTAGCTGCATATCGGTGGAGTGTGATAGTGATCACCCCACTCAGTGGAACCCTGCCAACATAGCACGGTAAGGGTGGAGCCCGATTGAACAACATAGGTCCTGATGAATGCCGAGGACCCTTCGGGGCCAATAGGCAGAAACATGTTGACCACTTATATCACGACCACTTATGTCACGGTGGGGGGACAATAGAATGCCTAAGACACCGATCATTCATTTTAATTACCATACAGATGCCAGTCACATTAAAAAGTTTGATATCTGTAATGGCTTTTTAAACTTCATTTTGTTTTTGTAAAGGGCCCCCACTTAGTTTTAGAAGTGCATCCCTGTCATCAGGTGTATGCCCGCCCTCTCTCAAACCAAGTTTTTAGAGGGCGAGGACTGGTGGTGTGTGAGACCAGTCTTTTACTTTTTGTGAGATGCCTGCACTCACAAAGTAACACTGTAGCACCCAGGTCACCATACTGGGAGCGGCTCTTTTGTGTTAAACAAGATCCATAAAAGGCCACAAATTGAAATCTATGGGAGCTGTTACTAAAGCCAAATTGCTGCCAATCCTCGCATATGGATTGGAGATAATGTTAGGTGATGAGGCTCCTTTCTCAATAAACTGGTAATTAGAGCCTATAAACAAATCTTCAGGCTACCCAGGTCGGCCTCGCCTGCTCAACTCCGGTTAGAATTTTTACTTATAACACAGTCACTTGCCAGGCCAGGGGCATCTGTAAAGCTTTGTCTTAAATTGCGTGTAGCGGCTGATAACACCTTGGCAAATCTAGTCTGGTATGAGATCAATCTACAACGGGGAAACGACTCCCATAAAAACACCTTGACTACAGTATCGGGTTATTGGAGTTGGGCGACCTTTGGATTTCGAAGATCACCGGTCAAACCTTTAAGAAAGCAGTAAATAAGTCGATCAGACTGCAAAGCTGGACCGCAGATAAGGAAACCCTGTCCAAACGTCGTCATGGGTGGCTGGTGTTGAAATCCTATTCATCTCAGAGAAACGCTGCTGTTGGCAGCATCTTATGATCGGAAGGTCAAACAGTCATTTCTGGCCCTCAGATTTGGAGAGATTTCCACGTTAGACCCTATCCCAAAATGCAGGATGGGTGGTTCTTCCGAAGCCCGGACCTGTCGTTTGTGCCATCAGGAAGTAGAGACTCTGCTCCATATTATATGCATCTGCCCAATGTTGATTGACCAACGTAGAAGTCTACTAAGGCGTGAATTTCTAGACTGTGGAATCAGATCCTGTAGGACTGCACTCGTGGAGTCAATGGACCCAATTAACATAAAGTTGAACATTAGACTAGTGCAGTTTTGGGCTATTTTTAGAAATCTTGTAACGGATTAATATAATGTAATGAGTGATCTTAGGGGGGAGAGGGTCCCGGCACTTGATTTTAGGCTGTGTTATTTTTTTTAATTTTTTTTTAGGCAAAGGTATATGAGCTGGTAAACAGTAAGGTCGGGCTGCTAGTGTTCTCTTTAGTCCCTATCCCGTCATGTTAATGTAATTTACTCAACTCTGCACCTTTGTCTTACATATTGGTTCAGTATCGAAGCACAGTTTTGCATACAGGTACCATATTTGACTGAAAACCATCATCCACTTAGCTTAGTACCTATTTTCGCTGTTTGAATTTGCACACAAGCACTTTAACACCCATAGTAGTGTTTTTATGAGAACGATAAACGGCAGTGCTATAAATTTGTTGCTGCTAGGGTCCTCTATAGTGGCTGTTCCCTACCTCGTTTTGTTAAGGCAATAATTTTACTTAACTTGGCACATTCGTCTTGCATATCGGTCTTTATTAAAGCACAGTCTCATACTTGGGTACTACATTTAACTGAAAACCATTGTTTACTTAGTATAGCACCCACTACCGCTGCTCAACTTTATACTTGAACACTTTTACACCTATAGTGGTGTTTTTAGGAGAAACATAATCAGCAGTACTACAAATTCGTTGTGGCTTGATCAAGTCATTGCAAGACTTTTTATTTTCTGTATTGGGCACTTTTATTACAATTGAACGGAAGGGCTAAAGGAAAATGTAAAGGCCCAAAACATGAGGTTTTATGGCTGAAGTAGTCCTATGATGTTTTTGTATGTTTTCTTCTTAATGTCTGGTATTGTGTATTGTGCTATGTTTATGGTTTTAACTGACTAATAAACAAAAATAATAATATGATATTAAGATATAGCGTGTGGCAATAGTTTATTTAGGGAGTTTTATATAGCGCTGGCCTGACCCTAGGGTATCGGAGCGCTTTACAGCAGATACATTGAAAAGAGTCATAAAACACAAAACAGAAGAGCAACACATTAATAGAGTCGGAACAGTCTCAGTCTTCGGAGTCTTTCGAAACCTTGGAGTTAGAGCAGTGCGCGGTGTCAGCTAGCTGCTCCGATTGATCCTATCCAACCCCTAGGGAGCGGTTTAGGAACAGGATTTTGAGTTGACTTTTGAATTTTACAAAGGAGGGAATGGTTCTGATGTGAGGGGGAATAGAGTTCCAGATTTTTGGGGCGCTCCGGCGAAGGATTGATCCGCAGTTTTTTGTTTTCGAGTCTTTGGTGGGATGAGTAGGAGGGAGTTTGAGCTTCTGAGGTTCCTGGCCTGGCCAGCTTTTTTGAGTTTTTTTGCCAGATATTCGGGTTTGCCGGTGTGCAGGGCTTTATGCGTGAGGCAGGCTGTTCTGAAGCTAATCCGCATTTCTACTGGAAGCCACTTAAGTTCCCTGAGAGCAGGAGAAATGTGGTCGAATTTCTTGATACCGGTGATCATTCTGGCTGCCGCATGCAGCGTTGTTTTGATGGGCGCCAGATGTGATTTTGGGATTCCTGAGAGGACTGCGTTCCCATAGTCCAGTCTTGACAGTACCAGAGTTTGGGTGGCTTGTTTGAGATCACTGGGCGGGATGAAGGGTTTTATTTTGTTCAGTAGTCTGAGGTTAAGGAAAGCGCTCTTGGCCGAATTCTTGATGTGTCTGGTCATGTTCAGTTTCGGGTCTAGAGTGATGCCTAGTGATTTGACAGAGTCTGCTAGAGTGAGATTCCCGTTGAGTGCATCAATGGCCTTTAACCATTCGGCAATTTGGGGGTTCTCTTCCTTGTTCGAGATGAGGAGTGTCTCAGTCTTGTCAGGGTTTAGTTTAAGGTGGTTGCATGACAGCCAGTGTTGGACATCTCTCAGTACGTCATTGAGTCTTTGAGGGAGGTAGTTTCCAAATAGATCTGAGTATCATCAGCGTAGAGGTGAAAGCGGATGTTGGCTTTATTGAGTAGTTTGGAGAGAGGTTCCATGTAAATGTTAAAAAAGTTGCGGGGATAGCACCGAGCCTTGAGGGACGCCCTTGTTGACTTGGTGGAGGTCGGAAGTGAAGTTTCTGATTTTTATTTTTGCGTGCGGTTGTGCAGGAAGGAGGAGAACCATTGGAGGACCATCTCGCCAAGACCGGCTCTTTCTTGGAGAGCCCTAAGGAGAGGTTTGTGGTCTACCGTGTCAAATGCTGCCGAGAGGTCAAGGAGAATGAGGAGGCAGCATTGGTCGGAGTCTAGTGATCTGTGGATATCGTCAATGATGTTGAGGATCGCGGTTTCTGTGCTACAGCCTTTTCTGAAGCCAGATTGGTGGGGGTCCAGGAGGTTGATGTTGTCCAGGTGTTGGGTTAGTTGTTGGAGTACGCATCTTTCTAGGGTTTTGGACAGAAGGGGGAGGTTCGATACAGGTCTAAAGTTATTCAGCTCCGTATTGTCGAGGCCAGGTTTTTTCAGTAACGGTGTGACTTGTCCCATTTTAAGGCAGTCTGGAACGACTCCATTTTTCAAGGAGCTATTTATGATCTCGCACCAAAGTGGAGCTAGGGCGTGCTTCAGTTTTTTGGTCAGTAGGGGAGGAATGGGGTCTAGGACATGAGCTGAGGGTTTGGAGGTGGAGATCAGCGTGACTATCTCAGATTCTTGAATGGGGCGGAAGCTTAGCCAGGAATTGGAAGAGGTACAGGGATCGAAATCAGGCGTCCTGGATGTGATGACCTTAGTGGGGTGTGTAATGTTGTCGTCCAGTGAGAGTTCGATCTTGGTGCTCTTATCATTGAAGAAGTTGGCGAAGTTATCGCAGAGTTCTTTGGATGCCTGTAAAGAGGAGGTCGCGGGCTTGGAGGTTTGTTGCCTGATGATGTTATAGAGCTCCTTGGGTCGATTTTTTGCGCTGTCCAGCGCCGAGCGGAAAAGCTGGATTTCTTGTTTTTAATGTGATTGTTGTACTTCCTACGGGCTGTTTTGAGTTGTTCGCGGAGGATGGAGGTAGGATTATTCCTCCAGCTTCTTTCTTTGGCTCTTAGTTTTCTCCTTTCAGAATTGAGGTCGGAGTTGAACCATGACCTGGATGGAATGGTTCGGCTTTTTTCAGCTTTAGGGAGCTAGCTGGTCAAGCATGGTCACTAGCTTTGAGTTGTACCGCTCGGTGAGTTCAGTTGTGGAGAGGTGGTCGTTGGTGTGGGGAAGAAGCGAGCTTATCCGTTCTTCGAGGACTGCCATGGGGATCTGGGAGAAGTTTCTGGTCCATTTGGGGGTCTTGCATAGGTGTTTGAGAGAGAGTTTGTTGGTTGATATGAAATAGTATCATGTGGTGGTCTGACCAGTCCACGGGGAGTATGTGGTTGATTGTAATTGCATTTCGTTGAGCGATGATGGCATCCAGGGTGGCTCCTTTGTGGTGCGTTTCCTCCGTGCAGTGTTGGGTTAGATTATTGTCACAGAGTAGATTGGATAGCGTTTGAATTAGCGGGTTGTTAGTTTCATTCCACCGCAGGTTGAGGTCGCCAAGAATTAGATTGTTGGCATCTCCAAGTGCACATTGAGCTATCAGGTCAGCTAAGTGTTCCCCAAATGCGGCTGTGTTGCCTGGCGGGTGATAGAGAAGGTGGCAGAGCAAAGTTCCTTTGTCTTTGGTCTTTATGTCGGTTGAAAGGCATTCAAATGAGTTGTAATTGCATGATTCTATTTCCGTGATGACCAATTTGTTTTTGTGAATGATAGCTACCCCTCCCCCTCGCTGGTCTTTTCTGTCTTTGTTAATGATGGAAAACCCTGGGGGCACAAGCATGTCTAGGTATGATGAGGAGAGCTCGTTGAGCCAGGTTTCCGTGCAGAACGCGATGTCGATGTCCTGTGAGAGGATGGCTTCTGCTAGTTCGGTTGCATGCATAGTCGCCGACCTACAGTTGATGAGCAAGCAGTTGATGGATAGCTCTTTGTTGCTGGGGATCAATCCTTTGGGCGCCCTAGGTAGGGTGGTGAGGAAGGGCAGTCTAGGTGGTTTTGTGCAAGGAAGGTCTTTTCTGAAACCCGTGATCACTTGGATTTTGGAATTTGGGGAGTCTGAGGGAGGTGAGTCATATGAGGAGGCTAGATCGGCTGCTTCTTAGTCCGACATTGCTGCTTTTGCCCTGGTGGGTCTTGATGCCCGAGGCTCGATCTCTGTATTAGGGCGTCTCTGAGCCCTAAAGGGGAAGGCAGAGTTTCTTAGGGATTTTTGTGTCCAGGCTACGGCGTCCGATCTAGAGAGTCTCTGTGACCGTGCCACGGGGGTTGCTGAGGGCCAACTAGGGCACTTGTGGTGGTTGGTGTTGGATGTAGTGGGTATCCAGGGAGGGGATTGGTGGGGCCTGCGTTCCTTGTCAAGATTGGTGAGGATTTCGGACAAGCCCCGGGAAATCGAGAAGAGATTAGAGCAACGATTATGGTTTTCTGTGCTGCTTATGGGATGAAGGGGAACATTTTATTTAGTGAGAGAATGATGTTACAACAAGAGGACACCGTGAGATTGACCTGAGTGTCAAATGCCAGGTGTTCATTAAATATCACCCTCAAATTTCTTGCTGATTTTGCTGGGACTGGAAGGGAACTGAACATATGGTGCCACAAGTTGTTGGATCAAATCGAAGGGTGGTCATAAAAGATAAGAACCACCATTTTGTCTGTGATTAGTAGTAAAAGGTTGTCCTTCATCCAATTGCTGATGGCCAGCATGCAGTTTTTAAAATTCTGGGCCACTGATAAGGTATCCTCTGTCTGTTACACCAATTTGAGTATCTTCTGCATAAGTTAATACACTAAAGCCAAAAGACTGAATGAGCTTGGCCAGGGATGAGATGTATAAATTAAATAGAGTGGGGTTGAGGGACAAACTCTGTGGCACCCTGCAAGGCAAAGAGTAGGGTTTAGATATAAACTGCCACATCTCACAGCCTGTGTTCTTTCAGATAGAAAGAAACTGAATAAACTAAGGGCTTTGACCTTAGTCCCAAACTGGGAGAGGCGAGATATTAAGAGTAGAGGAGACACAGCATCGAAGGCTGAGGACAGGTCTAACATTATAAGTACCGCAGCCTCCCCGCATCTACAATTGTTCTGATATTATCAACTGCCACCGCTAATGCGGGTCTGGTACTATGCCTCTTTCTAAAACCCATTTGAGAAAAATCCAAGAGATTGTTGCAATCACCAGCATCAGTTCATGGTTCATATGTTTTCCTAAGACTGCAGCGGGAAAAGAAAGATGTGATATAGGGAGTTAATTCTTCCAATCTTTGACATCCACATTTGATTTTTTAACAGAGGAATTACCATTGCTTCCTTCCATACTTTTGGGAAGCAACCAGATGCAATCACCGCATTGAGTAAAGGAGTTAGATGAAGAGCCACTGCATCTGACACCACATGTAAGATTTTCAGTGGGCATGGATCCAGACTTTGTTTAGCATAAGCGCCTTTACTTCAGAGGTAGAAAGCATGGAAAAGGGAAAAAAGATAGCTGTATCAGATACCATAGAGGGAATCAAAAGACCTCTTTAACTGAAGATGAGAGTGGTGGAGAAGGGAAAAAGGAGTATCCAAATTAGGCTTCTATGAGAAATTGACAATACTCTTAGGCTGCAAACATTCCTGGATGATAGAGAATTCAGAGAAAATGTTGCAGACTTTATTACGTAAAAATACTACCAAATCATCACAAAAAGATTGTGACAGGCCTTAGCAGCAGGAGATTTGGAGTCAGAGAGCACATGAACCAAATTAAATAGTCATGGATAAGGGATCCTGAGGGTCATATGCTGGACGCCATTTGCGTTCTTGCCTACGGAACACTTGTCTCATCAATCTGAGATTGTCCGAGAACCATGGGGCCGATGGTTTCAACCAATATTGAGTTACAAATTTGAAAAAATGAACTTTATATACTTTATAACTTTACTTTACTTATAATGAGCAGCAGCTGCATCGGAGTCATGGTGAGTGGCAAAAAAGTAGACCTCAGGACCTGTTCAAACCTATCTGCGTCTGCAGTTTTCCAGTCTCGATACTGCCGTCGATGTCTTTTTCAACAATGGCAAATTAATTAAAAAAACAATTGCATTGTGGTCAGACGAAATGAAAGGAAGCACTGTGTCCACCCTAAGCACCAAATTGTTGGTAAAAATCCTAACCAGAGTAGCCCGGTGAGTAGGATATTTAACTGAGAAAAACTAAGGCTGGACATACTAACAATGCGAGATCTGGAATCTGAACAGGACTCTGTTTCCAGATGAAAAAAAAAATCCGCCAGCTTAGAAAAAGTTTATTTCTGGAGGGAAGGTTCGAGTAGTGTACTCATAAGAGAAACATAATCCACTCTAGGTCCAAAAGGGCGAAAAATAAGTAAACCTGAAAAGCTAAAGGTGTCAAGAACTTTCAGATCGAAGGAGATATCCTTGCAAATGGGAGAGATAATGGGTTAGATGTGTAAACTGCGCTCAGTGATCATGGAATGTATCTGTAATGAGGCTTTCCTACTGTTGCGGCTATTATACATCACAATTATTATTGCTGTGTAGTAGTAAATCACTCTCTACTCTATGTACGAATGAATATTGCCCTTCATAAAGCCTTTGCAGCCAAAGGCTACTAAGTGAAAACCGCCAGTACAACGTACTGAAGTGCACTGTGCATCCAATTGTCATTGCAAAGCATGTAGCAAAAGGGCATTCCCCATTTCCATGTCAATTTCATGGATCTGTATCAATGCTTATGTATGTCAAAGCACTGACCAGTTACTGACTACCCTTGTCAGTCAGTAACAATATGCAAATTGGAAACTGTACTGAGTGACATCCCCAATTGTCCAAACTATAGATGTGTGTATCATGTAGCATACAGTGGTCCAATGGATTCTTGCATGCTATATCTGCTAGACTATTAGCAATGTACTTTTTTATCCAAACATACTT
Organism: Calotriton arnoldi; assembly: GCA_963921515.1. Taxonomy (NCBI): domain Eukaryota; kingdom Metazoa; phylum Chordata; class Amphibia; order Caudata; family Salamandridae; genus Calotriton; species Calotriton arnoldi. Next base: position 64,021 of record CAWUFW010023028.1, on the reverse strand, counting down.
CTATTGATCTTTATCAATACAAGAAATAAGCACCACAGCATATGGAGTATCTAATTGGTGTCACATTGGTCATGAAAAGGGGATAATGTCCATTAAACCCATAACACAGACTCAACCTCCTTCCTCCCAACCCTCACCACATGGTCTGTTGTCTCTTTAATGAGTTCAGTCATTTGCCACATCAATAGTTTTCCTAAATTCCTCTCTTCCACCAGATGTTTTTAGTTGCGGCTACTCAATTTTTCACACAAACAAGTCCAATGCTCTCTATTTTGGTGGGAGTGCCAGAGTTGGTAAGCCCCTCAATAAATATTCCATGAGTGGTTCCCATTGATCTTCAAAGGGGATACGACCGTCCTCCAAGCGTCTAACTGTTTTCTCTATGGCTATTATTGTCAATAGTCTGTGGAACCACTGAGATGATAATGGTGGCTCTGATTTTTTCCACATGAATTCAATGGCTGACTTTACTGCTCCCAAATATTGTAAAATCATATGGATTTCTCCTTTGGAGATATGCTCGTAGTTATCAGGCCTTATGTTTAAAATGTACACTTTTGCTTCAAAGGGTAAGTCTAAGACCCTGTGCATAGTATTATCAACCTCCGCCCAAAATGGGGCGAGTTTAGGGCATCTCCACCAAATGTGCAGGGTGTTCCCTATTTCCCTGCAACCCCTTCAACATAATCTGGAAGCTGTAGGCAATATTCGATGTATTCTAAGGGGGTCTGAGGTGTGGTGCCAGTGGTACAGTAACTTATGGTGTATTTATCGGTTTTCAACACATATCATGCTTTTGTGTATGTCTTGCCTTTGAGCCTCCCACTCTTCAAGGGAGACTGGAAACGCTAGCTGGGATTGCCGGCATTTCATGTTTGACCATCCTACTGCCATAGGCGCATTACTTTAAAAAGTGTATAATTTAGAGATCCCTCCTTTTGGCCCAACTAGTTTTCCTATTTTTTTTTCCCAAACATCGCCTTCTCTTTGATAGTTCCCTCTTTGTTATAAAGTTGCAAGACCCAATATCAGACCTGATTCTATCCTCTATGCTTCTCCCAGCCCAAACTCTTTTTTGCCCTTGTTGAAGGGTTTAGCAATGGAATCTTGGAACATGTCCGATATCATGCGACATCCCTCTGCTCTTCACCTATCAAAGGGATCAGCATGAAGTACCAGGGTGAAACATTTATTTAAGTGCATCAGTGTAATCAGGGGAGTGTAGGAAGTGAGACTCTGTTTTCGAGCTACCGTGTTTCAGGCTTTGAGATTGGTGCTTACTGGTGCAAAAGATATGCATTTTCAGCTAACTCTTTCTTATTTATCCATATGTTATGGTTCATGAACGCCCACTGTTAGTCTGTTTTGGACTTCGAACATTCAATTGCAATCTGTAGTTGTGTTTTGATAGTAGGTGTGTATTTCTTGAAGAGTCAGTCTCTCCCTATCCTTGGGCTATTGTAAGAGGTTTGTGGGTATTCTTGGCTTAGAGCACCTCCACATGAACTTAGAGATTTTCTGCATGCTTTTAAAAACATATCTGTCTACTGTAAACAGAAGAGCTTGTAATAAGTATAAGATCCTAGGCAGAATATTCATTTTATTTATCTGTCTCATCCATGATAAAAAAAAAAAAAGTGGTCGGACCAGGAGGCCAATTCTTTCTTGAAATGTCCTAAAAAGGGATGAAGTTTGCCCTAAACAGTTGGTGTATCTGTGGTGTTATTTTTATGCCTAGGTATTTTATGTTCTTCTGAGCCCAACTGGGTAAAAACTGACTTTTTAAGTTATGGCTTGTTTGTGCTTGGAGTATTACATTAAGTATCTCAGATTTGTCCATGTTCATCTCAAAGTCAGAGACCACTTCATATTTATGCAACTGATTTGTTAGTTCGGCAGGGATGATTCAGGATCTCCAGGAGTCAGAAGAACATTATCTGCTTATAGTGAGATCTTGTACTCTTCTGAGCCAAATGTAATGTCCCCAATATCTTTTGCTCCTCGCATAAGTTCAGTTAGTTGCTCCAAATCGTCTCCAGCAAGGTTGTATACTCGCCCTACTCCTGTTCTCTATTTATGTCGTGGATATAGCAGACAATTTGAGAAGGGCCCGGCTTTTCCACCTATGCTGGGGCTAGTATAAATACCACTTTTATTCTATACGGGTGACACTATCATTAAGGATGTCACACCAGTTGGTATGAAGAGACAGATGCTCTCGCCAACTATTATGTCATGAATAATTTGATAATTAATATGGCTAAACCCAAAGCAATGACCTTCTCGAGGAGCTGGCTTATAACCTTCAAGCAAACTTTATGGTTAAACGGTCAACAGGTTGAGTTGGTTTCCGAATACCGATATTTAGGTATGATTTTTAATAAGAACCTTAACTTTAAAAGCAACTTCAGATCCCAAGAACCGCGAGGTAAGCAGCAGTGGGGGCGTTGGCTAGACGGGAGCTTGAACTGGGCTATAAATCTGCTGAGGTTTTGAGAGAAACACACAACCTGAAAATAGCGAACTTGCTATATGTATCAGAAATAAATAAAGCGTCTGGAAATTATTAAAATTAATATTTGGAAGTCCTGGACTGAATTGTCAAGGGGAACAGTGAATTCAGCACTATAATCAGACATTTGTCTTTTGAGTATTACATTTTAATACTTTCAAAGACTTATAAACTATTGGAAAAGAATAATGGATGCAGCAGAGGTATTAGTAAGGTATATATTAAAAACCTGACTTCGGCCGGAGCCTACCTAACCTTGGATAGTTAACCTTGATAAAAGTATGAGATCTGTGGCCCCAAAAGGGTTTTTGAAGCACGGTTCAAGGCTGTCAATAAAAAAGAAAACGATTAAGTTTTAATAAAAGAATCTGCCAATGTTCACGATTGTGAGGACTGTGGTCTCCGACCTCAACTTTCCCATATGTAGGTGATGGAGCCGAACAAGCATGTTCTAGACCTGTCCTAGAACCTCGAGTCAGTGGTACTTTTTCTCAGCATGAGAGCATGGAGGGGAGAGAAATTCGTTAACAATGTGAACCAATTCGATTTCAGTTCTCTAGGCCCATAAAAATCACAGACTACTAAATAAGGTTAGTTAATTCATTACAAAGCCAAAAACAACTGGACATACAGACACCTCAAGACGAGGGTGTAGAAATACATTGGAGCCAACATAAAGTCAAATCTACGAATAAGATTGAGACGGTGCAACATGCACAAGACAATTAATTCAAGAATCAGGATGCAAAAGATCAAGAAACAGGAATCCAAGTTCCCCTGCACCGAGGGTTGATGGAGATAAAGCTTTGATCTATACCTACACTAACGCTAAAGTGACATCCCTATTTAAGCATTCTTCGGGACAGGATAGATTAAGGTGTCAGCGTGTGGAGTCTTCCTCAGAAGTCTCTCCACTTCAGTTGGGTAGAGTAGCATAAAGCTACAGAGACAGATCTCGTTCTAAGATGCTCTCCCTCCAAAAGACAGAGAACAAGCATTGGCATAGCCAATAGGTCTCGCCTTTGGGGCCTTATAAGTGTTTAGCCAGAGCTATTGACTTTGCCAATGTCTTCAAGCTGTGCTGTAGAGAAGTGTGGCTGCTGTGCGGCATGCTGAAAAGTTATAATAAAAAAGTGTCAGAAGCATTTTTGTTACTTTATATATGACCAAGAAGGCATTATGTAAAACTGAACGACCATATTAAAAAAAGTATTTACAATAAAAAATTTCCTCAGTTTTCTTTTGTTCTTGCAATGCTGGCAATGGTTGTTTGTTAAAGCTTTTTTTTTGAGGGGGCATAAACAATCGGAGGGTGAAGGTTGGGAACTAGTACCTGTATTATAACACTAGCAGCGGCCAGACGCTAGGGGAGAATCAACAGATGCCAGATTCCGAGAGCAGGCTGAGGTGGTGCTGAGTGATGCTGAGGTGGTAGTGGTGGTGGTGGTGACTGTTGCGGAGACGATGCTGAGGTGATGCTGAATGATACTCAGGTGTTGCTGAGTGATATTGCTGTGGTGCTGAGTGATGCTGTGGTGGTGCTGAGTGATATTGTCTTGGCGCTGAGTGATGCTGTGGCGGCGCTGAGTGATGCTGTGGCGGCGCTGAGTGATGCTGTTGCGGCGCTGAGTGATGCTGTGGTGGTGCTGAGTAATGCTGTGGTGGCCCTGAGAGATGCTGTGGTGGCGGTGAGCGATGCTGTGGCGGTGCTGAGCGATGCTGTGGCGGTGCTGAGCGATGCAGTGGCGGTGCTGAGCGATGCTGTGGTGGCGCTGAGCGATGCTGTGGTGGCGCAGAGCGATGCTGTGGTGGCGCTGAGCGATGCTGTGGTGGCGCTGAGCGATGCTGTGGAGGCGCTGAGCGATGCTGTGGTGGCGCTGAGCGATGCTGTGGTGGTGCTGAGCGATGCTGTGGTGGCGCTGAGTGATGCTGTGGTGGCGCTGAGCGATGCTGTGGTGGCGCTGAGCGGTGCTGTGGTGGCGCTGAGCGATGCTGTGGTGGCGCTGAGCGATGCTGTGGTGGTGCTGAGCGATGCTGTGGTGGTGCTGAGTCATCCTGTGGTGATGCTGAGTGATGCAGTGTTGGCCCTGAGTGATGATGTGGTGTCGCTGAGTAAAGCTATGGTGGTGCTGAGTGATGCTGTTGTGGCGCGGAGTGATGTTGTGGTGGCGCTGAGTAATGCTGTGGTTTTGCTGAGTGATGCTGTGGTTGCACTGAGTGATGCTGTGGTTGCACTGAGTGATGCTGTGATGGCGTTGAGTGATGCTGTGATGGCGTTGAGAGATGTTGTGTTGGTGCTGAGTGATGCTGTGCTGGCTCTGATTGATGCTGTGCTGGCTCTGATTGATGCTGTGGTTGCACTGAGTGATGCTGTGGTGTTGCTGAGTGAGAGATAGAGTGAAGATATAATGCCCAATTAGAGAGGGTGGTGAGAGAGAAAGAGAGAGAAAGGGTGTACATAGAATAAAGAGTGGAGCGGGATAGAGAGAGAGAGAAAGAGGGGAGAGAGAGTGAATGAAGGAGTTTGAAAGAGAAACAGATAAAGGGGTGAGAGAGAATGAAAGGCTAAAAAAGATAGAGAGGGGAGAGTTAATTAAGTAGAGAGAGAATTAGAGAGGGGGAGAGAGAGAAGGAGAGAGACAATAAGAGTGGGGGTGTGGAGTTTAAATAGAGTGAAGAAGTGACGCGGAAAAAGTAACCTTAAATATAGCTTTTTGCTTTGCGCGAATAAATATAAAAAAAAACAGTGAGAGACAAAAATACTGATAATTAGGCTGTGACTCCCAATATAAAACAAATAGCGATATAAGGTGAAATCAACCCACCGAAGCAATATTTCTAACTAGACAAAAAAAGCTTGCATTTCAATGCTAATCGCTGTTGTTTTTCATGTGACTGTAGTCCAGGGCCCTCAGTTGGTAATGTGAGCTGCTGCTGCGATTGAAACATCAGAGTCCAGAGAGGTAATGAGCCATGACGAGGAAATGAGGAAGAGATAGGAAACAACAGATGGCAGCTGCGCGTGCACGCCATTGTGAACTCAAGCTGGTCGCCAGCCGAAAGCCAGTGTTTGCACTTCCAAAACCCGCTTACTAAAACTCTCGGCCAGACCAGCGCAAGCGCTGTCGCAGGCCGAGACCTAAAAAGTGGGGGCTCTTTCCCTACTTGCAATACTCCAATATCACAGGTTTCTTCCCATGATTCCTTTCAGGTCACGCCATCCGATCAGGTCACATTCTCATAGGTGATTTTCCACAGGATGGCGATTACTTTCAAACAGTAACACAATGACCTTGATTCCCAGGCAGGCCCTCTCCGGTGAAAAATACAATAGTTTTCCTTATCAGCATTAGCTCCCAAAGTGTCCTCTTCTCTCCTTGCCTAACTCCTAAAACTAAGACATTGTTCTAACTAACAAGGGCGCTTCTCCCACTTGTAACAAAAACGTGAAAAAGAACAGAATCTAACATGCACATAAAATTCAACTATTAATTCCAATGCGAGAGCTTCCAGGGAAAATGCATTTCAGGCCTACAAAATTCAGCTAGCATAAGAGAAATGGAACATGGGCTTAACGAAGCTATATAGAAATTTGATACACACACAGTTAATATTTTCATTTACATATAAAGCAACATGATTAATAAGCCCATTCAATAATAAAATGATTGTCAATTGCAAAACACGAGCGTTTCAGTTAATGTTTTCTGCTGGTTACATTTGATTTTCCACGTTACTTCTTCACGTATTCTACATTTTGGCCTAAACACATCATATTCATGTTATTACGTTACAAGATCCTAACACTAAGGTTAACACGACAAAAGATTATATGCGGATGCAGTCTACGCGTGTGATTATAATGCACCCCTACAATGAAAAACTGATTTTGCGCTACATCAGTCTAAACAGTGCTGAATGGAAAAATACAGCCCTCCCTAAAAACTATAAAGGATAGGGGCATACGATGTTGGATGTGGAAATTAAGAATGGGCCAATTTCCCCGGCTATTAACTGGAATTTTCCTAAAACCAAAGCAATTAATTCGTATTGGGTTTCAGAAATATACCCATTCTGTAAAAATACAAATTACCCTCTCTCACTGATTCATCGTTTGGTATTCTGCCCAGCCTTTTTCCAAGACAGAAGGAGTTTTTTATTGCCTGTTTTTAGAGTGCTGCAGATCAGAACACTTGATGTTTTGTAGACTCCTGCTATGATATTTGATAATGTAACCCTGTATTTTAGTCTAAGTACATTTTTTGAAATGTTGAGAGTGAAAATAGTGGGAGTCCCTGCTATGAATGGTATAGCTCCTTACGAGCATATAAATGGGTAATCAATAATTTAAGATCCTGCTAAGGACCTTACACACCGACTTGCTGTTTGGATTCGATGTATTGTGTAGTAGCCTTATTCTGAGGTAAACCTGGTGGTGTGTCCATCAGTTTTAATGCACAAACATTGGTTTGTTGAATGCCAATTACTTATGTCTCCATGAATGTAATGCAATCTATATTATCAGTTTTTAGTATTAAGCTATTAATAACCTAAGGAAAGGTTATAGAAAAGCCGAGGAACAGAAGTCTATAATGTAATAATCGCGCAAGTTTTACTACTAGATTTAGATAAATACTATATACATTTTAAGCTGCTATGACACAATGCACTTTATGATATTTATCGCTTTGAGGTCGACTATTTCATAGAAAGAATGTAATAAATTGTATATATCTTTTTTATTCTATGAGGATTGTAATATATTGTATATGAGGGTAGGGGGTTTGTGAGATATGCTTTTAGTTCATTAGTATTAAATAGAATGTATAAAGTGACACTGTTTTTAAAGGTTTGTTTTGCCATGTCGGCATAATATCAAACTAAATACATTTAAACTTGAAGCCAGTAGCTCTATACTTATCACAAAGACTAAAGGGGCATTGGGCAGCTCTGACATGCGCCTCTTGTAAGGCAAAACATTTGTAATCTTATATTGCTAAGTGAAATCAAAGCTATTGAGCTGTTGTGTGTGGCCATTACTATATCTATAAAGAGGAGGCAAAACATTTAGTTCTCAATACTTCCATTAGGAAGAGCCAATCTATCTGGGCAAAGTTTTTTCAGAGTCAAATGACGCCAATATTGCTGGCACTTTCTTTTTCTGTGCTTTTCCAACCTGGTGGATGGTGCTTCCGATATTGCCACGGGTTTGTTTTGAAGTCACAAATCCATATTGGTCTGCAAATATTAATGATGGTAATGTTTTATTAATGTTTTATCCAGTCTGTTAGCCAAAATAGTCAAGTAAATTTTAATATCTTTATTGAGAATTACTATTGGTGTACGCAAAGCAAACCATTGTGGGTACCAGTTTGATTTAGAAACAATTGGTATTATGGCTTCTTCCATCGTAAGAGTCACTTTCGTTTTCTCTACTATGACACTTGAAGAGTTTTTTCAAATAGACAATGAGCCTGGTAGTGTATGTGTTATAGGAAATACTTGTGAGGCCACCAGGCCCGTGGCTTTATTTCTTTTTAGGTCTTTAATGGCTTGCAAGATCTATTCTCTCCTGACTGGCACTTCTAATCCCTCCCTAACTTCTTTTACTAGGGGCAGGTTTATAGGTCTCTATGAGGTGTTTTGTCTGCAAAGCTGGAAGTGTTTTCATCTTGGTATAAAGGGTATTGTAGTATTTCCTAAATTCTTCTAATTTCTTATTTGTTTGTTTTGATTACTTTAACATATTCTTTTTCTCTTTTCCCCCTAAGTTCACTTGTTAGAGGGGTCCCTATTTTGTTTTCGGCTACACAGGAGAACGTCTCTTGATTAGAGAAGTGAGAGCTCTGCTTTATTAATGTAGCTGGATCTCAGCTATCAGCTAATGTGTTCTAGCGTGTGCTCCACAGTTTTTAGTTGCTGATGTAGCTTTAAAAACTCAAGGGTGCAAATCTTGCAAAACTGTGCCATTACAGAGATGCAGATGCATGTCTTTTTACACTGCAGCCCATGTCCCTTTAATAGGAAAAGGGTGGTGATGACATTATTTTCAGATCATGATTTCTTCATTTTTCTTACAATGAAAATACTTTTACTCATAGAAATGTATTCTAGAAATCTTACAACACTTGAACAACTTAGATAAAAACTGTCAATAAAACAAAAAATTTGCAAGGGCAACATCATATAAAAAGTAAAAGTTACAGTAGTGGCAATGGTTTATATAGATATGTTGGAAAAAGGAATATCAAACCTTTGTGAAAAGACTAATGTAAGATTAGTAAATTCAACTTTTTCAAACTGAACAGTTACCACCTTTTTCCAACAGTCAAGTCATTAAATATGCAAAGAACAATTTTTTATATATGAGACTTAGTAAAATAGACAGTGTCAATAGTGTAATATAAGGATTTGATACACTAGGAGAAGCAAAATCGACAAAGTTTTTGAGAGTTTATGTTCTTCACTAGCTAGAGCCTTTTCAGACGGACAATATAAAGTTCTTGTTAGAGTTCATTTCTGTTTAGTCAGCACTAGAATTTGTGTATAGAGCACTGCATGTCCATAAAAAGTCAGGCATGTGATGGGTTACAGGTTCTATCAGTGGGTTTTCAATAATTTAATTAGATGCACCAGATTCAGAAATTAGTGCCATACAAGTCAATGCAGCTTATTTTAAGATGACTTCCTATTAATTTACGTGATTTGCAACTCAAAGGTGAATGTCAGACTATAAGTATCAGTGTATGGGGGCACTGACTCTTAATGAGCTAAATAAGGTTGCATCATGTATGGCATCTCAGATATCAGAAACCTGAGTAGCCCTTGACCTTTTTCGTCATGTGCGACTCTCCCCGCTGCCGGCTCCTCGAGTTCAGGACACCGACCCTAGTCCCTGCTGCCTCCAGTTCGAGATCACTGTTTGCAGGTCCGCTGGTTTAGGCTTTTCTTTTGTTTGGGCCTAATCCTTACCTGTTCATTTAGAGGGGTATTTCTGCCCATTACTTTATTGGGGCTATTTGTGATTATAGGTACCTCTTTTGGGGGGTTACACTAGGTCAGTAGCTCTCCCTACTCCCACCTGTTCCTGCTGTTTTTCTTCCTGCCCCACCTCGATGCTGTTCCTGCGCCCTGCCCTCCAGCCTCCCTGACATGCTTCCACCTCCCCAGGCTACTTATGGAGGCTGCTGCACGGGTGCACCAAAGGTAAGCCCATCTGTGCCTGTGAGTGCCCGGACTGCGCCAGGACCCCTGGACCTCCCGCTACCTGCCGATACACCACCAAGGAGCTCCTGGACACTGGACACCGAAGCAACAACTGCTTTGATTCCTCCCTGCGATCCCGAAGACCCTTCACCTGCCAACACTGCCACTACTCCTGCCACACACCCCGCGGTGAATCCTGTGATGCTTCCGCTCAGAAGACCTCGAACAACCCGGACCAGCTCCAATGCATCCAGCTCAACCCGCTCTCTCTGCAAACATGCCACGGAAATCTGGGACATCCTACCACCCTCTCCCATGACATAACCTTCATCATTGAAACGTGGCTCAACCCCTCCTCGAACCCAAACACGGCGGAGGCATCGCCATCATCTTCAAGGAAACCATCCTATGCACTGTCACCAACGACGACCCAACGCCTCTCATTGAACACCTCAACTTCCGACTGCAGACCGACTCTAAGACCACAATAAGAGGCACCCTCACCTACAGTCCCCTGGGGCCCGACCAGCCTTCTGCGACGCCATCTCCAATCTCAACGACCCCCCTAGCCACGGACTCCCACCACTAAGTCCTTCTTGGCAACCTCAATTTCCACGTCAACAACGCCAACTCCACCACCTCCTGGATAACCTGAACAACATTGGCCTCACCCAACTGCTCACCAAACCCATGCACAAAGCCAGACACCCACTCAATGCTATCTTCACCTCTAGCAACATAATCAAATTCACCCACGTCACAGAACTCACTTGGACCCACCACACCATCGTTCAATTCACCATCTACGACGCACAACATACCATCACCAAGCGCCACCCACCGTAGCTGGGGCAAGGTAACCGAGACTCAATGGACAGATGCCCTCAGCACCACACAACCAAAAACCTCAGTAGACCTTGACCAGGCCGTCCAGAACTTCGCCACCTGGATCACCAAATGCGGCGACAGTCTCCCTGCTGATACCAGCAAAAGCCAACAAAACCTCAAACCAGCTGGAACACCCCAGAGCCACCAAGCGCAACTCCTACCAAATCGAGAAGCAATGGTGCGTCACCAAGGACCCCTCCAAGAGAGCCGCCCAAAAAGCAGACCTCAGCAACTACCACCTGTGCATCAAGGGAGCCAAGAGATCAGCCATCACCGCTTCCATCGACACCACGGCCAAACACAAAGGAACTCTTCAAAATACTCAAGGAATTCTCCAACCCGACAGCCACAGGGAACACCATCCACCCCTCACAAGAACTCTGCCACACCCTCTGGGACAACTTCCACAGCAAGATTGCCACCATCTACAACAGCTTTGACCCCCCAACCCACCACACTCCGCCTCGACAACCTCAACCAACCAGCAAACTATAGCCGAACGATCACCACCTGGTCTTCGCTCACCACTCAGATCACCACAGCAATCACGTCACCCATCCACTCCGGGGCGCCCACCGACCCCTGCCCCCACCATCTTTACAACCTCAGAACCTACCAAATAAGCATGGAACTCACCATCATTCTCAATACCTCCATCTCCAAAGCAACATTTCCAGAGAGATGGAAACATGCTGAGGTCAGACCCCTCCTACAAAAACCTCTGCGGACCCCAGCAACCTCAAAAATTACCGACTGATCTCCCTGCTCCTCTACCCAGCCAACGTACTTGAGAAAGCCATCAACCAACAGCTCACTGGAACAAAACCACCTACTCGACACCTCACAATCAGGATTCTGGGCCAACCACAGCACTGAGACTGCACGGATTGCCGCCATCAGAACTCTCCTCGACCGCGGAGAAACCTTGGCCCTGATCCTCCTCAACCTCTCTGCTGTGTTTGACACCACCTCCCACCACACCCTCATTGACGGACTCTACAATATTGGCATACAGTAAAGCGCTCTCAAGCGACTCGCATCTTTTCTCACAGGACTCACCTCCGCACCCAAGGCCATCCTATGCAGGGTACCCCAAGGATCATCCCTCAGCCCCACCCTGTTCAACATCTACATGACCCCCCCTCGCAGATGTCATCCGATTACACAGACTCAACAAAATCTCGTACGCAGACGACATTCAACTTATCCTCTTGCTCGAGGACCCCGCCAACATTAACTTCTGCAACGCCATGACCAATGTATCCAATTAGATGAGAGACAACTGCCTCAAACTCAACTCCAACAAAACAGAAGTACTGATCTTCAGGAAGAACACCTTCGTATTGGACCACAGCTGGTGGCCAGCCGAACTGACCAGCACCCACACCGACAGACCATGCACGCAACCTGGGCATCATCTTTGACAGCCAACTGACCATGAAACGACAAGTCAACACAGTCGCCTCCTCCTGCTTCCACACCCTTCACATGCTCTGCAGAGTCTTCAGATGGATCCCAATCAACACCATAAAGACCGTCACGTAGGCCCTCATCACCAGCCGTCTTGACTACGGCAACTCTTTCTACGCCGGAATTTACATCCAGCACCTCAGAAAACTGCAGACTATACAGAACACCACAGCTAGACTCATCCTGGTCCTCCCCAAATGGACCCACATCGCACTCCACCTCAGAAACCTTCAGTGGCTCCCCATTCAGAAAAGATGCCATTTCAAGATCCTCAAGCTCGCATATAAAGCCCTACATGACCAAGGACTGTCCTACATCAACCATCAACTGAACTTCCACCTGCCCACAAGATACCTGCGCTCTGCCTCACTCGCCCTCGCACCCCCCCCGCATCCGCAGCGGGGGCTGCTCCTTCTCCTACATCGTCGCCAAGTCGTGGAACCACCTGCCCCTCCACCTCTGAACAGCACCTTCCCTGCCTGACTTCAGAAGAAACTCAAGACCTGGCTTTTCGACAGAGACACAGCACCCTCAGTGCCCAGATACCCCTAGTGCTGTGCTATACAGATGCTAATTGATCGATTAATCATTCATAAGCATTTTTATGTACAAATCTTTTCTAAAATAGGAACCACTGAAATAGCATGCGTCCTGCAACTCTATTTCACATGGGCTTCTGAACCTCATCTATGAGAAGTAAGTAAGGGGTTCATGGTCCTGACATACAATGGAAGCGCTATTAGAAGTGTAGATGAGCAGCAGCCTAGGGCTTGTGTCAAAGCAGGACCCAAGCGGTAACAGATCCAGAATAATAAAAGTAGTTTGAGGCTTCCATTGGTGACTGTATGGTGGTTCGTCTAAACTCAAAGGCTAATTCACAGGAGGATAGGAGGCAAAAGAGACAATTCAAAACAGTTATACGGTAAAGAATGTAATTTCTGCACAAGCACAAATTACAAACATGACAAGATTATTTTCGCTCCCAGCAAAATAAAGCAACAATATTTCAACAAAAATCCGAAAAAGACACCCCCCCAATCTGGAATTAGGAAGTGGAGTGTTTGAAATAAAGTTATTATATGCTGGTAACAGAATTTAATGCCGTGATCAAAAAATGTGCAGGAATGAAAATGCTCATAATGTCTCCCAAGCATGGTAAAGTTCTGGGACAGCTGGTTGTGAACTGCCCAGCAACTGGAAGGAGAAGAGCTTCTGTTGAGGAACATTATAATAGCACTTCATTATTTGAGAGCTCTGAAAACAGTCAAAGACTGGCCTGGTACTGAAGATGCCCATCCTGTGAAGTGTGGTCAAAACCCTGGATACCTTAATTGGAGTGCAACTTGAGGAAAGTTCCTGATGGATCTTCTAAGCTTTCTTGTTACTTTATATTGTCCACAATGGATTGGTCCTAGGTAGGGGCTCCAGGGACTGCAACAATGGATCAATGTTGTACTGACCGTTTCATGGAAATTTGCTGTGATAAAATTAAGGAACTTCTCCATTCTGAACTTCCCCCTCTTATCTAGCAGCTCAAAGCCATCGAACTGCAAATTGCGTTATCACCAAGGCAATCTAGACAATTAGAGACTAATATACTGGGAAGGGGGGGACTCCCATAAACCTGCCATCTTGTCTATGCCATGTACTTCTTCAACATTTCCGAAATCAGGAGCGCCCGAAGAGGCGCATCCTAACCGGCCTAACTGCAGTCCTCCAGTCCCAGTACTTGAGGGTAACAGAACTTCTGGGCAACGCTCTCATCCATCTGACATGACCCGAGCGAAAGTGGTCGTCCCACTAACTTGCACATGGAAGGGCTATTTCAAAGCAAGCCCCACTTGAGCCTAAATCACCATAAAATCAACCTCCCTCCAACCGCGTGTCCTTACGTGGCTATTCTCACTGGAGTACCCCCTCTGTGCAGGGGGAGACTAACGAGAAGTTCAGCAACCAAGTTTCTGACTGGCTTGTACGCCATGGAGGGTTCCTGTATGCTTTAGCTAATCATATTTTGCTGACTCGACGAGTTGGATGGATTGGACCAGGCCCAGTTGGCTCAGGGGGGTACTGCATTATTGTTAATTTCAGATCCCCACTTCTAGTGCAAAGCCTTTTGTTCGGGCCCCTAAGCAGCAACATGGTGGTGGTGGGGGGGAACTGGGGGGAGTATAGCTCTGATTCCACTAGGTTAGATTTATAGACCTAGCATTCTATCTCAGCAACCAGGATACCACCATCTGGCCAATACATTCACACAAAAATATGTGAGCACTCAGGTTCATTCCTTTAGTGTTCCTAATATTTCACAACCAATCAGGGTAGCGTTTCATCCGTGACCCAACATGGGGGACCCAGCACCTATACCACTCTTGAATTGTTTTGATGTTCTTTCTAATGTGGACTGACTTGTAGATGGCACCACGAGGGTAAACAAGTCCTCCCCTTACACCAATTAGTAGTGTCAATCTTATGGGTGATAGGTTTTGTACCAAGGGCTCTAAGATCTTTACTAGGAGGGATTATTTTACGCTGCTAAACTGGAATATTGCTGGTTTAAAAGATAAGGTCATAAACCCTGCTTGGGTAAACTTGGTGCAAAATATGATGTTGGATTGCAGGAAACCCGGGACACTACTCATCACTCCTGCCCTGGCTTTGCATGTTACTCTTGCCCCGCTATTCCTTCACACGTGGCAGAACCAAGAGTGGTCTCTCAGTATGGGTCAATTTGAATTTGAAAGTGGAAGGCTCAGTTTTAAACACAGAAAGTTCGACCTTTATTGCCTTGCTCATTAAGGAGGAGTCAAGTGCTTTTTATTTTTATCTAATCAATTTTTATGATAACGATTTTTTAAACCGAGTCTGTACCCACTTTAAAAGCTTATTTACCTTCCTTGCTGACTTGAAGCACATAGGAATTAGGCATACGTCTCGGCCTAACTACCTTTTCTGTGGGGATTTTAATGCCAAGATGGTGATAAATTATAATCCCAGGGTACCGAATGTTCTGCACTTTCATGGGTGAAACCCGGCAGTAGAGGGGAGGACTTGGGTGGGTATCTTGCTGAACACGGTCTTGTTGAATGGTTTAGCACAGCTGGGGCATCATTGGCCTCTTTTAGAGGGCATGGCCGGGCCTCGGTTATAGATTTCCTTTTCGTAACAAGAACTTTTTCATTATGGTTCTCGCATGGTGCCATCTTAGAGACAGAATGGGAGACCACAACGCTGTGTGTGCAGTGGGACAATTCCCAGTGTATAAAACGAACCCTCCCGCGGTATCTATATCTAACACTCAATATACCAGTGATGGATTAAGGCTTGTGTGGTAATGGAAATATCCGGGGGAAAACCTTGCTACGTTGTTGACGTCTCAACTTGTGATATTTTTGCATCGTCTGTCTGATGAACGGGGGGATGAAATGTTAGTCCATTTTGACGCTCAAAACCGGAGAATTAGGCAGTTTTTGTTACAGCGTTTAGGCGAGGGCAGGTGAACCCCCATTGGTTTGATAGCCATTGCTCCTTTGCTATTTGCAGGCTAGGGAAGGCCCTCTCTACTACCCCGGAACATCCCACTGCAGTGCATAAAGCCCGTAAGACCTATAAAAATACCCTGAGATCAAGGAGGAAAGCTATGGGTACTAGGGACTGGAAGCTTCTAGAAAGTGCGTTGCTCACTTAAAACAGTGGGGCAGATTTACAAGCCCCTTGCGACTCCTTGCGCCACCAATGCAGCACTTTTTGTGAAGCAACAGCGGCGCAAACAATGCGGCCAATTTACAATGTGACGCATCTAGGGAGATGCATCACGTTGTAAAGCCCTGCGTCACATTATACCTGTGTCAGGTATAATGTATGCAGGGTGTGTGTTCCCACGCAAAAAGCCATGTAGAACTGACGCAGTGAAATTTACAACATTTCACTGCGTCACTCTACACCTTCACTGTGTCAAAATCCCTACGCCTGCTCAGACCAGGCGAAAGGAATGACACAAGGCTTTTTAAATGGGACTCACCTATCTGTTGTGGCACATTGCTGGAGTTGCATCACTTTCATGAGCAACTCCAGCAATGTGTCACTTTTGGGTCAACAGATGCGTCAGAATTTCTGACGCATCTGTCAATCCTTGCACCATGGTGCGCCATATTGTAAATATGGCACATCCATGGTGGCGCAAAGGTTTCGTATGGAGGCGCAGGGAAACTGATGCATCTGTACAGATGCGTCAGTTTCTTGTAAATCTGCCCCAGTAAGATTTTCTGGGACACAGTTAATAAGATCAAACAACGGGAAGCTTCTCCAAATCCGCTTCTGAACTGCAATGTCCCGGGCTTAGATTGGGTTACGCATGTCAGTGCTATTTATCACTTGATGGAAGATGAGAGCTTGAGAGAAAAGTTAAGAATCAAACTATCTCATTCGCCTATAATGTTTTTAACCCTTCAGGAAGTCATCCATGACTGTAGGCAAAGCCCGAAAGGTAAAGCTCCGGGTGCCGGATGGGGTCCCAATGGATCTTATTAAGTATAACACAGATTTCTGGGGGCCTTTGTTAGCAAATGACTTCAGGAACTCCCTATGTAACAAGCTCCCAAGTTCTTGGACCCCTTCCACAATAGTCCCCATTTTTTTTAAAAAGGGGAACGTAAGTCGCCAAAATGTTGCTGCCCTATTTCTCTTATAGACAGCATGGTCAAGATTATTGAATGGGTAACATTTAACCATTTAAAATCATGGACAAACCTTAACAATATTTTGTGTCCCTTTCAATTTGGGTTTTGCCAGGGACTGGGCACAGAGGAACAGTGCTTAAATTTGATCATTGGCAAGTATACCATTGCTAAGCGCTGTCTGCTGTACCTGGCCTCTATGGACTGTGTTGATAGAACCAAACTCTGGCTGATGTTTTTGGACTTGGGTTGAGGTAGTTTAAGTGAACTTTTTGTATATCCTCCATGAAAACCTGGAAGCGAAGGTTTGGTTGGGCCTGGCTGGAGAATAGTCTGATACTATCCCCTAGCACGTAGTGCACCTATGATGCATTCTGGCCCCACTACTTTCTATTATTTACATCAATTACTTGTGTCCCACTTTAGTCAA
Organism: Calotriton arnoldi; assembly: GCA_963921515.1. Classification (NCBI taxonomy): domain Eukaryota; kingdom Metazoa; phylum Chordata; class Amphibia; order Caudata; family Salamandridae; genus Calotriton; species Calotriton arnoldi. Next base: position 46,839 of record CAWUFW010023028.1, on the reverse strand, counting down.
AGGCACTAGAGATATTCTGTTGATTTCACAGGTCTCCGTACCGGCTCTACTTTACGCAGACAAGGTGGTACTTATTGCACGGCCCCTGGGGCTTCACGCATGTTGGTGAAATCTTTTATGAGTGACCTAGGCCTGATCACAAACTATGGAAAATCTCACATCATGGCTTGCGGGTCAGGTAAGAAAAATATATCTAAACTGATGGTAAAGGGTCATTTACTCTGTAGCGTGAGCGATTTTAGCTATCTGGGGTTGTTTTTAATAACGCTGGTTCTTGGCAGTCGCAGGTCAGTTGCTCACGCCCGAAGCTCAACAGATCGGCTGGAGCATTATTCAATTTGCCCCAGGCCGAAGGAAGGAGGACAGTTTAACCTTTTTTAAAAATCTATAATGATCAGTGTGTATCCACAGTGTTATATGTGGCTGGGACTTGGGGATATCACAATGTTACTATTTTGCAGAACAAGGAAAACCACATTTGTAGGCGGCTCCTGCATCTGTCTCCCATGAGTTCTCATTATATTATCCTCTCAGAGTTTAACCTCCAGCATACATCTGACAAAGTTAAGTTGGCGTCTCTTTTACTTTGGGTTAGTGTGTGGACCAATACCGAGGCTAGTTTGAATGAAGACATTAACTGTCTTAACTTGGATAAGGGCCTCTCAATCCCCTGGTTGGCTTATGTATGAAAACATTTATGAAATGAGCCTACCAGGTACATTTGATGCACCTCTCACCCTAAAGATGGAAAATTAAGTCATGTAAAATATCCATCAAACAGTATCTCATGTTTTTTGCACCTAGGAATCCAATACTGTATCTAGCAATACCTCTTTCTAGTTGGGAGAGATCTTTACTTTTTCATTTTAGGGCTGGCACAGCAGGTGGCATTTGAGTTTTTCAGGCATGTGAAGTCTTATGGGGTCTCCATCATTGGCTTGTCCCTGTGACCAGCGGCGTAGCATGGGTTGCCAGCGCCTGGGGCAGGTAAGTATCCCTCCACATTTCTTTTTAAATTTCGCACCCCTAAAAATGTTGCGCCCGTGGCTAACCGCTCCTTTGCCCCCAACCCCTCCCGCCACTGCCTGTGACGGACTGTCAGAGCAGATTATGATGCCCTTTATGCTTTTCTGCAAGTTTTATAAATCTTATTTTATTTTATCAAGGCTATTTTAAAGTCTCTGAGGCTTAGGAAGTGTAGGGACGCACGGTTTTATCTTCATCTTTTAAACAGTCTTAATGTTTTTCATGGTGTATGCGCTTTTTTTTTAGGCAGCTGCGAGGTGCAGGAAATCGATGGAGGGTTAAGCGCAATATTAGTATTACCCCTCTGTGTGTGGGCCAGTCGATCTATGTCTTAGAGGTGGGAGGTGCCTCGAGAAGATAGTGATCTCCAGGGAAATGTAGTGATGGTAGATTTTTAATGTTGTTTGGTCATATGTAGTTACCTTCACACCTATTCTCCTGTACACGATTATGGTAAGTGCTTATGGTAGAGAAGTAACTGCTCCCTATTGCTTTATAATTGGAATGGACTGGATGTAGGCCCTTACAGTGCAGGTTCAGCTATTTTGCTATGAGATATTAACAGGGTGAGCCTAGCACACTGGGCTGCGCTACTGAATGAAAAGTACTCTGTATATGCAGTAGTAGAACACTTTCTAACTCATTATTGAATTGCTGCCACTGTCAGTATTTTTCTGTTCTTGTTTTAAGATGAAATAGAGTGTGAATTGCCGCTGGGCTCCCCTCTATAATCAAGTTTCTCTTTGTTCTGGAAGTGATGTGAAAATTGTCCAGTGTGTAGGGCAGTTGTAAGAAGGCTAGAATTGAGCAATTATCATTTGTAAAGAGAAACTGTTATCAAAGCAACCGCAGGAGGCAACCCCAGGACTCCTCTCGGAGTCGTGCGTTGCGAGCCATATATTTCTCAAACATACATTTCCCTCTCCAGCTCTCTGAATAATTCATGGGATCCGACTCGGAGTCATTGATAAACCCGGGATCCAACGCAAGAAGTCAGATTTCTCGGGACAGACTCTATTTCGTTTTCCTCTGGGTGACTGAACCTCGCCGTAAATGCAACACCGCACATTATTTCATATCGGGGGCCTTCATCGCCGGAGTGAACGAGATGGCGGACACAATTACCAAACAGCGTCAGACTCTGGCGGCGGCTTGGCATGGCTGCCCGAAGAGTGACGTGAAATTACTGTGTCTGGAGAACGGGACACCGGCTGTAATGTGATTATATTAATTCCGCATTCACTTCCGAGGCATGCGATCATTCTAACTACTCGTAGTTTTAAAAGACCGGGGGAGGGGGCATATAACTACGTCTTGCCTTCACTTCCTTGTATAAGGTGGGGTATAGAAGCTCAGCACGCGGCAGGGCCCGAGACTTGCTGCTAGGCACCAGCACTGATCCGGGCAGTCAGAAATCACTCGTGCCCGCCTTGCATAAACCATGTTTAGCGGTATGTTACTCTCGGCCCTCCATGAGGCACCGTAGAACGGAGGAATGCGTGTGTATTGGTTTGCTGACAGGCCACTCGCCATATTATTCACACAACGATGTCGTCTTTTGGAAGTGCACCAATGGCGGAATTTTGAGTTAAGTCAAGTGTCAAAGGGTACACGGATTTGCTTACTGGAAGTAATGGTCTCCTGTTTCATGCTGTTTAAAATACCAACTACTGTTTGATATGGACGGCGTCTCTTTTGGAGCAGTGGTGATGGAATTGTATTAATGCCCCACAAGAATGTCTAATCAATAAGGTGAAGCCAGTGTAAGCCTAAATGCATAACCATATTCGGATGTGTTTTGGTTACCGTTTCCGCAGAATCATAATAATAATTTTAAAAAAACATTGGCAATGAGAATGGTTTTAGCGACTGTATAGTGAAAAATAATTTTGTCAAAGTTCAGTTAAGGAATATGACCCACAAGGGCATCAGTATCCCTCCTGTTTACACAAACATATTACAGAGCACAGCAGTGCAAAACCCACCACTCCAAGAACTCAAGGAGGGCAAGACTCCCTCACACAGAACAGGTGTATGATATATAGTTGCAGTGAAAGCTTCTCTCAATTACACAAGTTAGAAAACAAGCAGGTGCTGTGCAAGCTTCTCACGCACACAAATACAGACATGCAAAATTGGTAATGTACAGATGCAGCACTTTCCGTCTCCTTGTGTACAGGCTGAGCATTACAACACATCTATAGAAAAGGCATTATCCTTTTCTATAGCAAAAAGCAGTAGCAATAGACGCTACTGTTGGGACAGAAAAAACCCTTGCATGGTGATAGACATGTACCCCTTTCTTGAGCTACCCAGCTGCGATGATATCTGGATCCTTGGTAACGAGTTTTGGCCGTGAGCAAACATGGATCATGCATGTGTGCTATGACCTAGGCATGTCTCATGGACTTCTATCTGCTTCGACTGGAAAGGGCGCTATGAGGGCTACCCTCAAGTGGTAGAAGGCTACTGCTTTTACCGGGAGTTAAGTAGTATGAGTGCTGTGGTGGCAGCATACAGTGTGTTTAAGTTTTTAGTGATCAGGAAAGTGAACAGCAGGGGCAGCTCCTCCGCTAAGGAGGAGGAGCGTCGCCCCACTGCTCTGAGCAGCAAAAATAAAATGATAACGTTATTATCATTTTATTTTTCGTAGGTTCGGGGCTGGGTTAGGGCGGGGCTGGTGGTACAGGGGGGAGGAGTGGTTTGCACACTCCAAGTGCGCATGATGGTTTGGCCAGCTGTCTCAGGACGGCCAAACAGTTATGCACACTTTGCATGTTCCCCACTAGGCTGTGATGCACAGCCTGGTGGGGAACATGGCAAGGCTCTCTGTCCCAGTCTGAGCACCGAACCACAGCGCTCAGACCAATCACAACGCTGCATTGCAGCATTGTGATTGGCTTAGGAGAGCCTGTGTGCTTCCTACTTCCGGACTCGCCTGAGAAAAGGAAAGACAATGGTGGAGAGACAGCAGCTCTGCTGTGAGGAGGTATTTCTTTTTTTTGGTGTATTTTCGGATGTATGGATGCCTTGCAGGGTTACAATACACTGGAGGCTGTGCACATGTGTACGTGTGTGCGCAGTGGTGAGTGCGTGTGTGCTTGCAATGGGCACAACAAATGGAAGACTCTGGGTTCCATTTTGTGAAACCCAGAGCTTGCTGGAGGAGCAGGGAGAGGTAGAGGTTTCCTCCAAGATTAATCTATGGATTGATGCAATCCTGAGAGCTGGGTGGGACACACGTTTGAGAAAGGAAGAGCCAGGCTCTTTGGTTCACATCAATAGGGGCTCTGAGTCTGAGAGCAGGTCATTGGCCAAAGGCGTCTGGGCACATCTGATGAAGGAGATGGGGTTGATAAGAGGATCATAAAGAATAGGGCTTGGGCCCTTCGATAATCTTTTGATGCAAGTATCACTGAGGCTGACATCCAGGTGTGTACCTCTAGTCACTCCCATGGCCTGTGTTTGGGGCTGTCCTGCTGTGCTAGACTGCTCTAGGGAGGAAGATCACAACCAAGGATTGGGCACTAAATCACAAGTGTGTCTGGAAATGGATTATAAAAAGGGAAGCTTGAGACTCCCAAATCATCAAACTAAAGCTGTACATCAGTGTGGAAAAGTTCAGCATGAGGTCTGCTTGCTGGGACTAGGACCAGGGACTAAGGGGTCTGCCAGTCTCCCATGCTGGGTGATGGGACATCACCTAGGAGATTCAAAAACACTTGTCTGCTTCCGCATGACTGAAGACTAGTGGGCCCTGCAAGGAGAAGGGGATTGCCTGGAGGTAGCAAGGTTCAGTGTGGGTCCAACCCAGAGAATCCCTGGTGCAGAGTGTGAAATTCTGGTCCGTCCAGAACAGCGTGCTAATCAGGTCATCTGCCCTTGTGCATGTGCGACCCCCCTTATGCCAGGTGAGGACTACCGAGAGAACTGGACCACATCACCAATTGGGTCATCGGTCTGTGTGCATTGCACAAACTCTTGATACCAGGATTGGGCTACTGCTGAGAGAAATGATCGCCACTCTGATGCCGAACTGCCATGAAGGGCGGGCCATTGCCCTTGGTTGTGCTGGGACCGGAACAAGGCTGTCCCCTTATAGATGCTGCTGAGCAATCCTAATATGCCTTATGGGGATCATGGAGAAGACAAAGGGCCATCTCCCTGTGTGCACTGCAAAGACTCCCCCCGCCCCTTTCCTTGCATGTCAGGAGGAGGGGCCCATCGTCCAGAAGGAAGGCCGTCGCCCTAGGACAGCGTGCAGTCATAATTGTCTAGCGGGTTGTGAGCTGCGTAGTTAGAAACAAGTTTCACCTGCTGAGTCCGTCAGCACGCAAGACTCGCACCCAGATGGAGAAGATTACCTACTGCTGGATCGGAGAAGCAGCATGGACATCTACAGCCAAGTTTTGCTCACCACTGGGCCAGGAACGCGCACTTGGGGAGTATGGACCGCCATCCCTGTGAGTGCGGGTAAGACTAATACCGGGTCATCAGGCCCTGGCGGAACCTGCTCTGACTGATGTGGCCAGGCATGGGGAGAAGTGGACTTTTGCTAAAAGCCCTCGTAGAACTTCTAGGGCTTGAAAATACTAGCGGTGCCTGGCTTGCATGTGGCCACACATGAATGGGGGATGCCCATCATTCATAAACGGAGAAGTGAGACAGGAGCTGACCTGGTGACGCTAGAGTGCCTGCCTTAAGAACAATGAGTATATTGTTTGCAAGTGCTGTATTGTAATTTGTGCTCGTAGATAAATGCTCCTTTTTACATAAAAGCAAGAACTTGACTGAAAAATTATTTATTGGAGTAGCTGGGCGTATTTTGAGTTGGGAGTCTGTGTTCGCCTCCCCAAGAAGCCTTGGGCTGTTCGACCCATGCTACCACTGACAGTCAGGTGCTGATTGATACTTGGCCCAGTTGCCCAGGCCGGGACTTCAGACATTAGGAGTAAAAGGCCTCAACCACCACGGTTGGGCCCCGTAGCTCCTGCTTGCCCCTTGGCCCTCTGAAAGGGGTTTTGGAAGCTACCCACCACAGGTATGCACTTGAAAATCAGATACAATACAGACAGAAGCACTACAACCTCCTTTCTCCACACGCAGCTAGGCTCTAAATATCACCATCAGGCATTTTTACATATCAAGATTCCCCACACACAATAAAACAGGTACCACATGGGCATCAGCAATACAAGCTTTCCACCCATAAACACACACATAGCAGCGCAAGTCTCTGCTATACACGAAAGTACTACATGGTAATCAGCAGTGGAAGCTTCCATTGCACACATAAAACAGTTTCAGTACAGGCAGCAGCTTCCACTCTGACACACACACACACAGCAGGTTTAAAGCAGGAAGCTGCAGTGCAAGTATCAATCACACACAGACTTACAGCATGTGCAAGGTGGATGTGGAGTAGCGGGAAGACCCTGTCAGCTGGCAAATCGTACATCCCTTTCTTCACCAATAGCATTTTAAAGGGGCTCCCAACAGATCCTGTCATGGGGAATTGTATACTCACTAGCGCCAATCAGTCACTCAAGCAGTTGGTCTCTTCCAACTGCCGCACACCCAACATACCTCATTCAAGAGCACAGCAAGGCCACTCAGTAAAAGGACAGTATCTCTGTTTTTGGGCCATTTAACCAAGCAATAACTATCAAGCTTCCTCAGCCAACCTAAGAAAATGAGTTACTTACCTGTAACTACGGTCCTCCAGTATTGGTATCTTTCCTAGATTCACATGCTTGAATCATCCCCGTCGTCGTAGTGGGAGTCCCACGGTATACTTATAAAAGCAGTAGATAATACTACCATAGGCTACACTACAATGAACAGTCACTGCAATAGCCTATCCATTTTCTTTTGGAAAAAAGAACCAAACTTAAGCAACAGCCAATCAGGCGACGGCACCCTGTAAAACACTCCCAAGAGAGGCTAGGTTCCTCAGATTTTCAAGCACAAGTGTGAAACTTTATACCTTGAGGAAATAAGGGAAGCCTCTCAGGGGAGGAGGGTGGGTCGCATGTGAATCTATGAAAGATACCTATACTGGAGAACCGTAGTTACAGATAAGTAACTCATTTTTTTCCCCAGTATTGGATCTTTCATAGATTCACATGCTTGAATCAGAGTAGCTAGCAGTTGCATAGACAAACGTGTATAGAAACAATCCAATATATACATATCTACACTTAGAGGATGGTGGGTAACAATATACATGCATATACCGAAACATATATAAGGTACAATGTAGCTATTTGCCATCAGTATATAAACCAAGTAACATAAGAAAACAAGATTGCATAACATCATTACAAGCTGGTAAAGACACAATGCTGAAGGAAAGAACACCTCCAAGAATAGAGGCTTAGCGTATTGAAAGATGACGTAGAACCGCCAGTCCTACAGCTGCTTCGCTGTAAGGTGCCATATACAGACAATAATGCAGTGTGAAAGTATGTGCACTTTTCCATGTAGCGGAACAGCAAATATTGTCCAAAGGTACTCAAGCAAAAAGAGCAGCAGAAGAGGAAACTGCTCTTGTAGAATGTGCCTTGGCCTTTGTTATATTCCATATAGGTACCCTATATAGGCGCAGGTAACACTGCAAACCTTTCACCTATATCCTTCCCTACATTTCATACATAACGGTTCATGGGGACTGACCTTTTACCTAGATACGACACTGCATTCAGAACGCGGGTTTTCCCTGGTTCAATACTCCTACATTATGCATGAGGCTTCTTGGAAGCACAGCAGGACTCACAGCAGGACGAACATCTCCTGTATAATATCTATGTTAAAGTTCAGGCCAGACGTCATCCTTTAGGCCGACACAGTAACGCAGCAAGGTAGGACCCCTGGGGAGACCTATGGGTATATATACATCATGTCTTGCTTAGACAGACAGAGGAGACCGTGACTTCCCGGCTGACACACTGACCAGAGACGCTGAGGTTCCTGCATGCAGACGCTCCAGCTAGCAGTGGTCTAACATCCCTCGCGGGGTGTCCAACTCGAGCCCAGGACGGGGTCCCACATTCTCTAAACTCTCAGGTAATGGGGTGGACTAAATCCTAGAGGGATTCTTGGCATAACACCTACATAGATGCTAGGGACATTTAGGTACATCTAGTTAGGGAGACATCGTAGGAGTACGCACCTTTTATCATGTGTTTTATGTACTTGTATATATCCATGATTTCTGCAAGATGGTAGAACTCTACCATCCTTTTACTTTCATAATATTGCTAATCATATATCTCTGCTACTGTCTAATGGTTGTTGCAGCTCATATATTTTACACTAGAATAACAACTGTTCAATAAATACTTATTGAAACGCACAGACTGTTTATTATGTGTATCTCTCTGAGACAAACTAAGTGAGCACGAGTGACTGAGCGAAAGGTAGTATATTATTTCCACGATCCTGGGGGATCAGGGTTGTCATGTTCTGAGGTTGCCAAGAACTATTCTCTCGCCGATACGAGGAGACTCTAGTGGCACTGTGAGCTAGCTAATACAGACAGGCTAACGTATCCAGTGGGGGTGCACAGAATCCGTCCGCCACCAATCCACAGTTTATGTTATCCGAACACGCAGATCCTGTATAGGTTATATAGGAACTACACGACATGGCGCCGCCAACGTTGGTTGGGTACTTATTTAACAGTAGAATCTGAGTAGTTCAGTTGTGCTATTTTCAGAGACCCCTACTCACAAAACACCAGAAACGTCTGGAGTGGGTGGGCACAAAACTCCACCACAGCTGAGTAGGCGAGAAATCCTATTTATTGGCTGTTGGTTAATCAAGCTTGAAGGACACAGTGTTCCTAAAATTGTGCATAAAAACCTTATCTTAGTTCCCTTGAACAAACTTCTTCTTTACAAAAATGACTGAGACAAAAGATAACGTAGTAGTAGATCTACACCTCTCAGGAGAAGAAGATGCAGACGCAATTCCGATTGCAGAAAAATTCACACATACAATCACCCTAAAACTGTTAGAAAATGGTTTATCAGCTAGGGGTGGCTTAGTAGTTTTCGTGATTGAGGCACACGAATCAAAGAAAACAGAGGCATTTTATTCATGGGTTACATTCCTAGCAGCCAATGCAAGAACACAGACATTTCACTCTTACACAGAAGGAGATGCACCAGTGGAATATTGTCCGTTCGAGGACAGAGGTTCCACTCACGTACCAGGAACACTTATACTGGTTTAAAGGCGCCCTACCCCACATAAGAAGAAGAGTAAGATTAGGCCCGCTCGGAGGAGAAGGGGCAATATGGCCGATATTAGCGGCCTACACACCACATCCTGACATTGACACAATGCCACCAGGAGACTTACTCATACAACATAAAGATTTAATTAAAATCTATAGGAACATGACGCAATTCGTCATGAGGACATTCACTGTCCAACCAGCAATAGTTGCAACTAATGGAACTCAAGTACAGGGTACAGTGACTAAAATCACACCACAAACATTACACGCAGTGATGGGTAAAATGCCCTCTAAACGTGAACAAATGCCATTCTGGGTAGCTCAGAAAATCACACAGCTCGAGGCAGTATTCCCGAATACTACCCCGTATGAAAAACACAGACTGCTAACAATCTGCTTGCCCACGGGAATAACACCACAAGTAGAAGATTGTACCACTTGGGGTACAGTCTTTGCTGCCATTTACACCAGGACTCATGGTATCCCATCATTAGCAGTAGTACCTGATGTATTGAGACAGATACAAAACAAGTACAGAGCAGAGCCTGCCCTAAACTTAGGGATGAAGTTACTAGGTAACTATGCCCAGGTATCAGCCATAATACTAGCTAGCATTAAGGGGGAAGCAGCTTCAGTGGCCAACCGCCAACGCCTGAGGGAGTTTGATCCTTTAGAACAGGAACACGAACTACCCAAAATAATTGAAACTGCGTATGCAGAATTAGGCAGAGACAGTTTTGGTGGGAAAGCTTTAAAACCACAACTGATGGGCAGTCCTGAAAAGGACACTTCCAAGCAGCCACCTATTTCAACTAAAAAGAAGTGGGACAGTAAAAAACAAAACTTTAAAGGAAATAGATCTCAATCCCGAGGTAGATCTCCTCGACAGGAGCCCTCCGAAAAGAGGTATAATCTCAGGAATAGGGATAACATTACGAAACCTGACAGGTATCAGGATACTGATACACGTTCCTCTCGTTCCTTTCAGGGTTCATCAAAAAACTCCGAGAGGGAAGGACGGTCAGAAAGACAAGAAGAGCGTACAAAGTCCAGAGACAAGCAGCACGCTCAAGATTACACTTCTAAGAAAGAAAAAAAGCCAAAGCAAAAGCCAAGGTTCAAAAAGAAGAAAGTTGCAGGTCTAAAGATCAGACATGCCCAGAATTCTGAGGACTCGACTACTGAACGGGGAATGGGCTCTGACGATGCTAGACAGTGCGGCAGAAGTAACAATAGCTCGCCAGAACTTGAAGGAATTTCTGGTGACAGCGGACTTGAATGATTATATCACGGTAGAAACACCCGATACGAGGGTAAGTGTGCCACATAAAGTATATGAAATAACGCTCCAGGTGGAGGGGGACCAGAGTAGGAAAGTGAGAGGTCTCTTTTGGGAGAACCTAACGTTTGGCTATGACATTTTGTTAGCTGAACAAGATTGGCCGCCAGTATTCGTCATGGACTGTCCTAAAGGAGAAACGGTAATTATGCCGGCATTCTCAGATGATATTCCCAGGCACTTGCAACACACATATGCGCAGGAGTGGGCAGTAGCCCAGGCTCCGGCATTATATAAAAACCATGTTGGATGGGTTGAGGATTCAACCCACCAAAAAATTCCTATAAAAAATACTCCAACTGCACAGAGGCAGTATCCAATAAAGCAAGTAGCTAAAAAACAGGTCCGGGAGATCTTAGATCAACTTGAGTACCAAGGGGTGATCGAAAATTGCACCTCACCAATGAACAATCCTTTGTTTCCTGTCATGAAACCTGACAATTCATATCGTCTAGTTTTAGATTACAGACATTTAAACACTTGCACTAAGACATTTGCAGTCCAAAATGCACACAGTGGCGCATTAATGAATAACATTGTGCGGAAAAAATATAAAACAACACCTGATATCTCAAATGGGTTCTTCTGCCAGAATATAGTGCCTGAAAGCAGGCATCTAACAGCCTTCTCAGCACTAGGGACCCAGCGTCAATTTTGTCGACTCCCCCAGGGGTATAAAAACAGCCCGGGGTTGTTTTCGGCCAGAGTAACTGAGTTACTTCAAAATTTGGACAAAGAGGCATTGTCCTATATGGATGATATTTATCTAACGGATGATGACCTAGAGGAGCACTTGAACAGAGTGAATACCATAATTTTGGGATTTGCATCTGAAGGCTACAAATTGAACTTTAAAAAATCAAAAATTGCCCATCTCAGTGTCCTGTTTTTAGGATATGAGCTTTCAAGTGAAGGGAAAAGCCTGGCAGCCAATTTTTTAGAAAAATGCGCGCTGCTCCAACCTCCAAAATCATTGAAAAATTTACAGTCAATTCTGGGATTCCTAAATTTTGGTCGAACATACATTTTCGATTACGCAGAAAGAGTAAAACCTTTCTACGACTTAATAAAACCTGATTTCTCAGCCAGAAATTGGACACAGGAACACACAGATACACTTCGTTCCTTACAAGCTGACATGATAGCTTCCAAACACTTACAGACACGCGTAAACGTATGCAACCTGGTGATCCGTATAATCGCGGGTCAATCAGGGTACACCTATCTAACATATAATGAAGGTGAAACAGTACCAATTGCATACAAATCACATTTGTACACAAATGCTGAAATGCCCTTTGCATCTACAGAAAAGATTCTGACAGCAGTACAGACTGCTGTAGTGAGAGAAAGAGCACTGGCTCAGGAGAAACAAATAATAGTAGTTACTCCGGTTCCAGCCTTAGAGGCTGCGACACAGGCAAGCGTTCCTAATGCTAAAGCCTTACATCCAAGATGGATACAATGGGCTAATTCTCTCACTGCAACAGATGTAGAATACAGGTACGACCCAAATTTAAAGACACAAGCATTCCTGCAATACGAACAAGAATATCCTCTACCAAACGCCTCTGGATCAGTATGAATATATTATTTATACTGACGGATCAGCTCAACCAGCCATAGGAAGTAAGCAACAATATAGCGCAGCATGTGCAATAGTTAAAGGTCGCATGCGGGATGGAAAGTTCCACCCGAGTTGCACTAAAATGCAATCTCTAGGAGACTGCACGGCACAGTTGGCAGAATTAAAAGCACTGATACTGGCACTTGTAAATACGGATCGAGAATTCCCTACACTAATTGTGTGTGATTCCTTTTACTGTGTGCAGTCATACAATGAATATTTGCAGTACTGGGTTCAAAACGGGTTCAAAGATGCAAAAGATGGCACAAATAAGCATAAGATGCTATGGGAACAGGTAGTGGAGTTGAAAACCGAACTACCGAGGGCTCACGTGATACATACACTGAGTCATCAGCGTGATAGCATTCACGTTGAAGGGAATTCATTGGCTGATGAAGCCGCAAAGGGGGCTGTATGTACGGCTTCCGTAACTGCAATCACTCGTTCTAAAACGAGAACAGACGGTGAGATTATGGTAGCTATTAATGCAACCCGCAAAAACAGTGGAGCAGTATCAAAAAGGTTTCCACTCAAGTACTTCTACAAGTTAGTTGCCAATAACATTCCATTTGCTCAGATTCCTGGAGTGGGGGATAGAGTAATTCCAAACATGGATCGTAGGTAAGGTTTAATACAAGCAGCACACGAAGGGATGGGTTCTGTACATGCAGGAGCTGCGGCAACAGTTTCTTTTCTGAAACAAAGCTATTGGTGGCCAGGATTAACAAAGCAGACCAAAGACTTCGTCTTAAACTACATCTGTCAACAGATAAATGGAGCTGCCGTAGCTCGCCCAGCACAGGTCCCATTATTAGACAGCATCAGACTGAGCATTCGCGTGCACTTACCTGGACCGCTGCGGCCCCTTACAATGTGAATGGGGCTAAAAGATATATCATGGTTGCAGTGGATTCCTGCTCGAGATTCATATGGGTGTGGCCCCAGTGCTCAGCTGACGCTCGAACTGTTATAAAAGATTTGCAAGTCTTCATAGGGACATACGCAATTGGCACATTACATTCTGACCAGGGCCCTGCGTTTAGCTCTCGGGCTTACAAGGAGGCCATGCGAGGATTGGGTGAGGCATTGCGGTACTCATCTCCGTACCATCCCGAGGGAAATTTGGTGGTGGAGAGAAAAAACCGAGACTTAAAGCAATCTTTAACAGCTAGAGTATTAGGCACGGGTGAAAGTTGGGTAAAACATCTGTATGGAGTTCAGCGTGCACTTAACATGCCAAGAAGTTCTCAAGGGGGTGTCACGCCATATGAGGTCCTATTTGGGACAAGAATATGGGTACCTGATCTTGACTGTGAAGGCGCAGTGGCGGATGAAAAACCTTTCGACATCCATGATCGTTTGGCTGTTTTACAGTATCTAAATGAATCCAGGACACAACAAAGTAATGTCCACCTGAAGCAGACCGCCACTGGGGAAGTTAAATCAGTCACAGCAAGACCTGTCTGGATCCCAAAAGTCGGGGATCTGGTCAGAGAGAAAATAGCGGACAAGAAAGAATTTGGGCCATCCTACAGAAAGCCTGTACCGGTCCTAGCAATTGAAGGAACAAGAACTGAACTTCTACCGCCTCTTGCCGGAAAAAAGGAGAAAAAATTTGTCTCAATTGACCTAATCAAACCACACTATGTGGCGGATACGGAGTAGTAGGCCACGTGGACTCCAAAGTAGCAGACACCCTCCTCTCGCTACAATCCAAGAAGTTCAAACGGAAAGACTCATTACGTTCGAAGAGCCTCCAACACGGAATGAAGGACTAAGCAACAATGCTATGGAACTCGTTCCTCTTGAACCTGAAGTTCAAATTCATAATCAAACTGAAAATAACGCACAAGTTGCTATTCAACCAAATACAGATGTCTACGTCAACATGCCTCGACAAGAGCAAACCACGATTTCTACAAATCCTGATGCAATTCCAACAATTGACCGAACTGCTTCTGGCTACTTCATAAACCTTGATACTTTTTCTTTGGATCCAAGTGAACCTGAAACGACGACAGCCCAAAAATCACGCAAACAGCAAATAAAAGACTTTCTGAACTTTCTTAAAAAGACTTACCTGGTGTCACCGTGGGTAGAACTATGGATAATCACCGGGATACTTTTCTTTCTTTTCTGGGTAGGCTTGGTAATAGTTTTTAGTATGCTTATTAATGGGAAATACATTCGACAAAGCTCTGCAGCCCAAAAGGTGAACTTACTTTTAAAACCACACCAATCATCTCATCGAGAACAAAGAGACTTGTCATCAGTGAACATTACAGCAGTTCCTATACATGATGGTATAGTGTGGGACAAGGTTGATTTCAATATATTTGGTCCGACTAAAATTTTAAAAATTCCTCATTTATTTAAAATATCATTGAGTGATATCATTACCTCAAGTACATTTTCCAATGATTGGGATTTTGAAACTGTTAATAACATGTTATCTGATTTGGAAAAATCTGCTGCGTTTTCTAATAGTGAAACATTGGAAAGCACATCAGATTTCGAGAGTATGTATTGTTATCAACATTATGTTCATCATTTTCTGCATAAATCTGCAAATCCTAGAAATGTGTTCACATACCACCAGTGGGAACATTGTCCAACACCGCCGAAAGGCAGTTCAAAAACATTTACACAGAAATTTCCATATTTTTCAGGGTTTAATATGTCTAACCCAGCCTCATACTATTATAAGGTTGCACCAACATCAGCACAGAAAAATATGTTGACAAACACCAAACAGATTTACTCTGCTTCCTTTATTGCCCAGTTGTCTGAACAGGGTTTTGACTTATGGAAAGACACCATAGACCTAAAATCAGTCTGGGGTACTAGAGAATGGCAAGTTCAGGGAATAGAAGCTTTGTTTAGAGCATGTCTCATCCCTCAGCAGATCATGTTTTTGAACGAGACAGTACAACAGACGTCTTGCCTTGGACTAGCCAAGAACAAAGACTTGAACACACCTCGAGTGCCGACTCCATCAAACACCGAGGGAAACGAAACATCACAAACAGGGATTACATTAGATGACATCACACAATACAATAGATCAGACTCCGATTGGTAGAAATGGTTGATTTGGCCCACAGACACGAATGGTTGTCAGGAAAGATTCATGGGTAAAACCGAAGGGTTCACAATCCATAGGCCAGATCCAGGCTATGTACAGAGACAACACTTAGGGGTAGTGACGTCATACAGTGTTGGGAAGTTGTGCCTTAATTGGCTAGAAACCCCAAAACTCACAGAGGTGAAACAACACTTATCCTTACTCACACAAGACATGGATCTTAGGGATTTTTTACTAGGTCCCAGGAAACCACGCCAAAAACGCTTCATATATGCTGGCATTTATGCTGCCTACAATGAAAATTGGAAAATATCCCAACAAGAGGCCGCAGAAAGAATACGGGAAATAGACCGTATTAACTTAGAGAAATCTCTAGCAGTGGTAGACAATGGGTTAACAACGTTGACCTCCAGGATATATTCCTTAGGCAACATTGTATCTTCTGCGTTAGACATTCTAGAACAAGATTTGGCCATATTACAACACAGGCAATCTCAGTTACGTTCCATAATGTTGTTGAGCTGGACGCTGCAATCTTTGCATGCAGCCTACGTACTCTGTTTTCTGAATACAATCTAACAGATAAACAGATAGAAATGGCACAAAGAGGAGCAAAATATACAATGCTGCGTATTGAAAAACTGGATAGATTACCATTCACAGTGGCGGAATCGCCGTCTACAGAATGGCTAATTCATGGCCACATAACTCTACCGGTCACTACTTTTCAGTTTCAATATTGCCTTGAACAAAAGCAGGCAGGCAAATATGAAAAAATGGGTAAGGAGTACATTATGGAATCTTGGGAATTACCATACAGATTTTGATGCCGGAGTGGGGATCGAGAAGTGTTTCTCAGTGGTATAAACTGTGAGAGCGCTTTAAGTGGATCACTCATATGCCAGGATATAATGTTGCACGGAGCTTGTAATGGTTCTGTAGCAAACCTGTCCTGTCATTTGAAGGGAGCCCCAGCTGCAGTGATTACTCCAGCATTCAGGCTACTTTCAAATGGGAGTTACTTGATGCTGAACAGTCAAGGCTGCTGTGGCATGCTCCCGGGCATCGCATATCTGGTAACCGTGAGCTCCAGGGTTACTTGTTATATGCAAGTATTGTTTCCACCGACACATACAGTCAGGGAGGCGCCATTATGGCCTTCACTGAACGTTTCCTTAATACGGTTTGATACTCTAAGCAGAATGAAAGCCATGCTTCTACAGAAGTCTGTGCCCTTAACCTCCGCTCGAGAGACTTTTGATCTCCAGATCGCAAGGTCTTCAGCTGAGATACAGGCCCTTATTAATACAAACTGCCCTTTCCATTTCATAGAAATGGTGAATCGTATCTTTAACATGTCTGATACGATCGGCATTGTCCACCTATTTAAGACCATAGGTTCTGGACTTCTAAGCACCTTTCAAACGGTACTTGGAGTAATACCAAACTTCATACACTCTGTATTCGGAAGCATCTTTGGAGGACTTCTGCTGATCCTGTTTCTAATAGCAGATATCCTGATTATCTTCTATCTGCTACGCAGTGGACGCTCCAGTCACCAAGGAGATGGAAAGAGCGCTCCTGAAGCGGAAATACCGTGACCGAATAGTACAACACCTAGGCACGCCTCGCCTGAGAGAACTAAGTGCGTCTTGGTTCCTGTCATTTTGACCAGTCTGGATGGACTGCATCTTACCCGTCCTCTGATGCCTGTTTTGCGGAGAAGAATGCGTGTTAGACCTTTGTTTGACACTCCCATCATGTGCGCAACCGGACGTGAATGCTCTACTGGACCCGATAACGGCCCATGTTCTGCAGTGTCCTCAGCGCATTCCAATGTTGTTGGCGGCATTCCTTGAGCCACCACAGGGTGTAAATACACCTGTTGGTATGAACACCGGCTCCTCCACTGGCGCCCAGGCTTTGGACGGCGCACAGGCTGCCCCAGCGCCGGCTGCGGACAGCGCAGAAGATCATCTGTGCTCAATTGACGTACTCTGCAAGGTGTTACAGGGGCCGTCTACTTCGGAAGCAGGCAACGGATATGTTGCGTCTACCAGCTAGGACACAAACAAGTGACTCATTTTGGCTCGTCGTGTGCTGGATAAAAATTTGCCCTTTTTAATAACAAGCTCAATTTGGAACTCAGATACAAAATTGACATTCCTTTTCATTTATTTGGGCTTGAATGGCTTTCTAATGCTTATAGTGTTTCGGACTATAACTACGGACACTTTTAGAGCTATAGTTTGCAAGCATATTTTTAGTTACACATTTTAAGGTTTTTTTTAGACTTTTTTTTAGACGTTTTTAAACATTTTAGCAAAAGAAATGTTTTTACTTTAGTGCGTACCAATGTCTAGTTAGAATGGTAATACACTTATAAGTTACATATGTCGTCAAGTCGGAAGAGGAGTGACTGTTATATTCCATATAGGTACCCTATATAGGCGCAGGTAACACTGGAAACCTTTCGCCTATATCCTTCCCTACATTTCATACATAACGGTTCATAGGGACTGACCTTTTACCTAGATACGACACTGCATACAGAACGCGGGTTTTTCCCTGGTTCAGTACTCATACATTATGCATGTGGCGTCTTGGAAGCACAGCAGGACTCACAGCAGGACGAACATCTCCTGTATAATATCTATGTTAAAGTTCAGGCCTGATGTCATCCTTTAGGCCAACACAGTAACGCAGCAAGGTAGGGCCCCTGGGGAGACCTATGGGTATATATACATCATGTCTTGCTTAGACAGACAGAGGAGACCGTGACTTCCCGGCTGACACACTGACCAGAGACGCTGAGGTTCCTGCATGCAGACGCTCCAGCTAGCAGTGGTCTAACATCCCTCGTGGGGTGTCCAACTCGAGACCAGGACGGGGTCCCACATTCTCTAAACTCTCAGGTAATGGGGTGGACTAGATCCTAGAGGGATTCTTGGCATAACACCTACATAGATGCTAGGTACATTTAGGTACATCTAGTTAGGGAGACATCGTAGGAGTACGCACCTTTTATCATGTGTTTTATGTACTTGTATATATCCATGATTTCTGCAAGATGGTAGAACTCTACCATCCTTTTACTTTCATAATATTGCTAATCATATATCTCTGCTACTGTCTAATGGTTGTTGCAGCTCATATATTTTACACTAGAATAACAACTGTTCAATAAATACTTATTGAAACGCACAGACTGTTTATTCTGTTTATCTCTCTGAGACAAACTAAGTGAGCACGAGTGACTGAGCGAAAGGTAGTATATTGTTTCCACGATCCTGGGGGATCAGGGTTCTCATGTTCTGAGGTTGCCAAGAACTATTCTCTCCCCGATAAGAGGAGACTCTAGTGGCACTGTGAGCTAGCTAATACAGACAAGCTAACGCATCCGGTGGGGGTGCACGGAATCCGACCGCCACCAATCCCACAGTTTATGTTATCCGAACACGCAGATCCTGTATAGGTTATATTGGAACTACACAACACCTTGATTGTAAGCGGTTTACCCATCTTAGTATGACAGAGCTGAATAGTAGCAGCAATCCATCGTGCAATAGTTCTCTTTGTGACAGCAGAACCCAGTCTTTGAGGCCCATAAGAGACAAGCAGTTGATCCGTTTTGCGTAGCTGCTTAGCCCTTTGCAAATGGAATTTAAGGCTCTGTTTAACATCCAAGGAGTGGAGAGATTTCTCCACTGGAGAAGAAGGATTTGGGGAAAAAAGTGCGCAGGACAACAGGTTCATTAAGGTGAAACTGAGATGGAACCTTCAGAATGCATTTAGGATTTGTTCTTAGTAAAACGTAGTCCTTTCTAAATCGTAAATTGGGTTCTCTTATGGTGAAAGCTTGAATTTCACTTACTCTCTTTGAGGAAGTAAGCGTGAGAAGTAATGCCACCTTCCAAGTGAGAAACTTGAGCTCAATTTTGTGAATTGGTTCAAACAGTGGTTTCATTAGTTGAGACAGAACCACATTGAGGCGCCATTCTGGCGGAGGAGGCCGAATGGGAGGAAAATTCCTTAATAATCCTCTCATGAACTGTCTGATAATGCGAGAGGAACAAAGGGAAAAAGCGTCGGAAGTGCGTCTGTATCGGGAGATGGCTGCGAGATGGACCCTCACTGACACAAACGCCAATCCTGATTATGCCAAAGAGAGTAGATAAGGCAAGATTTGTTCTGGAGATGAGAGAAGAGGGTGAATATGGTTCCGAAGGCACAAAGAGCAAAAACGTTTCCATTTTAGTCTGTGCGTCTTGGTAGTTGACTTAGCTCTAGCCCTGGACAATTTATTCTTTCAGTCCTGGGGAATGACTAAGTCTTTGAACTCATTGAATTCAGGTGCCAAGGATGCAACTGAAGAGAAGCTGGATGCGGATGCAGGATTTGTCCTTTGCTCATAGTCGCAGAGTTGCTGTTACTGGCAGGTAATAAGGCTTGGATCGTGACAGCAGGAGTAGCTCCGTGAACCAATGCTGGCAAGGCCAACGTGGAGCAATGAGAATTAGTTGGCACGGTTCCCTCTTCATTTTCATTAGAACTCTGGAGATGAGAGGGCATGGGGGAAAAGAGTACGCAAAGATTCCTGACCATCTTATCGAAAATGCATTCTCCCATGACCCACTCTGAGGTTCCCTGCTGGCGAAGAACGGCATTTCTGGTTCTCTTGAGAAGCATATAGGTCTAAGTTGGGTGTTCCCCATTTTTGGAAGATGGAGTCGAGGATTAGCTGATCGACTTCCCACTCGTGATTTGTGTGACCTAATCTGCTCAAGGTGTCTACCAGGTTGTTCCTTTGCTCCCCCTTGATGGTTATGTGATGCCGTATTGCCCACTCCCAGATCCTTTGAGCTTCCAAAAAGAGAATTGGAGACCTCGTTCCTCCCTGCTTGATGAGATCGTGCATGCAGGTGGTATTGTCTGTACGAATGAGGACTGAGGATGCTCGTATCATTGGGAGAAATGACTGGAGGGCTAGGAAAATTGCCCTGAGTTCCAGGAAATTGATGTGCCTTTTGGATAGAGAAAGACTCCATTTGACGCTTATTTGAAGGTCCTGAAGGTGTGCCCCCCAACCTTCGAAAGATGCGTCCGTGGTCAGAACGAACTCTGGAAGAGGAGAAAGGGATGTCAGTCCCACAGAGAGATTGTTGGCGGACTGCCTCCAAGGAAGTGCATTCCTCATGACCGGGGTGATCTGAATTATATCCTCGAATGATCCTGTTATCTGAAGCCATTGTCTGTCCAACTGCTCTTGAAAGGGTCTCATCCTTAAGCATGCGTGAGGCACCAAGAGGATGGCAGAGGATATCATGCCGAGAAAGGACTTGAGGAGATGGACAGAAGCGAACTCTTTTGTATAGATTGTGAGCCAGAGATAGTATGGTGTTCTGTCTTTCTGTGGATAAGAATGCCTTGTTTTGGGAGGTATCCAACGTTGCTCCAAGAAACGTTATCTGTTGAGAAGGTGTGAAAACAGACTTTTGATAATTGACCACAAGCCCTAGAGAGCGGAACAGTTGTAGGCAGAAAGAGATGGCCTCTGAGGCTTGGCGGAGAGAAGGAGCTTTACTATCCAATCAATCAATCAATCACAAGATTTGTAAAGCGCACTACTTACCCGCGAGGGTCTCAAGGTGCTGAGGGAGAGGAGGGGGCGTGTTGCCGCTACTGGTCGAATAGCCAGGTCTTGAGTCGTCTCCTGAAGGTCAGCAGGTCTTGGGTCTGTCGTAGGTTGAGGGGAAGGGTGTTCCAGATCTTGGCGGCGCGGTGAGAGAAGGATCTGCCTCCGGTGGTGGTTCTCCGGATGCGCGGGACGGTGGCCAGGGAGAGGTCGGCGGAGCGGAGCTGACGGTTGGGAACGTAGAAGGAGAGTCGACTGTTGAGGTAGGCTGGGCCGGTTTTGTGGAGTGCCTTGTGTGCGTGGATCAGGAGTTTGAAGGAGATTCTCTTGTCGACGGGGAGCCAGTGCAGGTTTTTCAGGTGGGGGTGATGTGGCTGTGGCGTGGAATGTCGAGGATCAGGCGTGCAGAGGCGTTTTGGATTCTTTGCAGTCGTTTGATGAGCTTGGTCGGGGCTCCTGCGTAGAGGGCGTTTCCGTAGTCGAGTCTGCTGCTGACGAGGGCCTGGGTGACTGTTCTTCTCGAGTCTGTCGGGATCCACCTGTAGATCTTGCGGAGCATGCGGAGGGTGTTGAAGCAGGAGGAGGAGACTGCGTTGACTTGCTTGGTCATGGTGAGCGTTGAGTCGAGGATGACTCCCAGGTTGCGTGTGTGGTCGGTTGGTGTCGGGGGTGCCCCTAGTGACGAGGGCCACCAGGAGTCGTCCCAGGCTGATGGGTTGGAGCCAAGGATGAGGATCTCCGTCTTGTCTGTGTTCAGCTTAAGTCGGCTGCACTTCATCCAGTCGGCGACGGCTTTCATTCCTTCGTGGAGGTTGGATTTGACGGTGAGGGGGTCCTTGGTGAGGGAGAGGATCAGTTGAGTGTCGTCGGCGTAGGAGATTATGTTGAGGTCGTGCTGTCGGGCGATGCGTGCGAGTGGAGCCATGTAGATGTTGAACAGTGTCGGGCTGAGGGAAGATCCCTGGGGTACGCCGCAGATGATCTCAGAGGCTTCGGATCGGAATGGGGGGAGGCGGACACTCTGGGTTCTGCCGGAAAGGAAGGAGGTGGTCCAATCCAGGGCCTTGTCTCGGATCCCTGTGTCGTGGTGGCGTGTGCGTAGTGTGCGGTGGCAGACAGTGTCGAAGGCGGCGGAGAGGTCCAGGAGGATGAGGGCCGCCGTCTCGCCGTTGTCCAGCAGGATCCTGAGGTCGTCTGTGGCAGCGATGAGGGCGGTCTCGGTGCTGTGGTTGCTGCGGAATCCTGACTGGGAGGGGTCCAGGATGCTGTTATCTTCGAGGTAGCGGGTGAGCTGTCTGTTGACGATCTTCTCGATGACCTTAGCTGGGAATGGAAGCAGGGAGCTGGGCCGGAAGTTCTTGAGGTCGCTCGGGTCCGCCTTGGGTTTTTTGAGTATGGCGTTGATCTCGGCGTGTTTCCAGCTCTCTGGGAAGGTTGCGGTCTCGAAGGAGAGGTTGATGACGTTGCGCAGGTGGGGTGCGATGGAGCTGCCGGCTTTGTTGAAGATGTGGTGTGGAAAAGGGTCTGTTGGGGAGCCGGAGTGGATTGTGCCCATGGTCTTGATTGTGTCCTCGGTGTTCACGTTGACCCAGGCTGTCAGGGGGTCGTGGTCGATGGGGTGCGGCGGGTCTGATGTGTCGGGGCCTGTTGGGGTCGTCCGGGAGTCGAAGCTGTTGTGGATGTCGGCGATCTTGCGGTGGAAGAAGGTGGCGAGGGAATCACACAGGGCTTGCGACGGCGGGATGTAGTTGGCGTTGGAGCTGGGGTTGGAGAGTTCCTTCACGATGCTGAAGAGCTCCTTGCTGTTGTGAGCGTTGTTGTCGAGGCGGTCTTTGAAGGAGGTCCTCTTGGCGGACCTGATGAGGTGATGATATGGGAAGATCTGCAGGACTCTTAATCATAGGTATGCTGCCATGGGAGCAAGACACTTGGTAAAAACCCAAGAAGCTGAGCGGAGGCCGAAGGGAAGCACTTTGAACTGATAATGCACGCCTGCCACAGTAAAACGGAATTTTTTTCGATGCTTGGGATGAATAGGATATGGAAATATGCGTCCTGTAAATTGAGGTTAGCCATAAAATCTAAATGGTTCAGAAGCTGTAATATCTCCTGGAGAGTTACCATGCCAAAAGGATTTTTCCTGCAGGTATTTGTTGAGCTTTCTGAGATTCAGAATCTGACACCATTCTCCCGATTTCTTTTTTACAAGGAAAAAACAGGAGTAGAAGCCTCTTCCTCTCTGAGAGCATGGTACACCTTCTATTGCTCCCTTCTGGAGCATGATCAATGCCTCCTTCTTTAGCAATTGAAGATGGGATGGTAGAGATTTTTGAGGAGGATGATGCGGTGGTGTTGAGACAAACTCCAGGATATGGCCATATTTTATTATATCCAGGACCCATCTGAGATAACGAGAAATATGAGTTCTTTTGGTTGAGATGATGGCGGGAAGAGCAGCAAGCGGCGATACCTCGTCACTGTTTTCTGACATTATCTCTAGACTGACCTTGCTGTTTCCGCATGGGCTGTCTGGAGTAAGCAGCCTATGGCGGTGCACGATATGCTTGCTGATGCTGTTAGGAAGGGCGAAAGGAGGTGTAAGTCGGAGGTTGATATTTCTGGTAGCTCCCGCGAAATGTGTAAGTTCCTCTACCACGTGCTCCACGAAAGGGGGTCTTCCTGTATTGGAGCATGCCCAAAGCTTTAGCTGTCTCAGTGTCTGCCTTAATGGCCTGTAAGGCGCCAACAATATGTTTGCCAAAAAGCACATCGCCATCAAAAGGCATATTTTACTTTGCACTTCAGGGCGAAATGTTGTTGACTTTAGCCACCCCTGACGCCTAAGAACAGCAGCTCCAGCAAGCTAATGAAAGGCTAAAGAAGCCACATCCATAACAGCATCTATTATCTCAGATGCACATCTCTCTCCTTCATGAAGAATCTTTCTTGCCTACAGTCTCTTGTCCTCCGGGAGGAGGTCCATGTACGGAGCAATATCGGACCACATTTGGTGGTCGAATCTTCCCAATATCGCTAGCGTGTTAGCCCCGCGTATAGTAGTGCCTGAGGTGGTGGTAAACCTTTCACCAATGTTATCAAGGCGCCTTCCTTCTTTGTGCAGATATAGGCACTGAAGGATTTCTTGATCTTTGCTGGGCAGCCTGTGAGATAACAGAATCTGGTTTTGGATGCCCTACTACTAGACAAGCTGGCGCATCATCAGGAGCTTTATATTTCTTGACTATGCTGGGCAAAACTGGAATAACTATGGCAGGTGTCTTCATTACCTTCACACCTTCCTCCCAAATATGATCTATAATGGGTATCACTCTCACAGTCTTTCTAGATAGGTCCTTGAAATCATACAGAAAACATTCAGACTGTTTGACTACCAGCGACAATTGAAAGCGAGAGGCTGCCCTTTCCATTAGTGCGTGGAAGTCGCCGATGTCCTCCGGCGGAGAATCCGCTGTTTGAGGAGATGGAGAAGCAGGTGTTGAAATAACATAGTCCTCCCACTCATTACCTTGTTGCTTTCCACCTTGAGGTTCACCCTCCTCATTTTCCCCACCATCAGAGTCATCATGTTGTTGTGACGGCAAAGCAGTATCAGTCACAGGAGACCTCGTAGGAGAGGGCTTAGACCTAGATGGAGGAGATGGCAGTGGTGGAGGAGCACTCGATGGGAAACAAGTGTGGTAGTCATGCAGCATGTCTTGTAGTTCTTGAACTAAAGCCACAGGAAGGTGGACCATGGGCTCACTAATAGGTTCCATATATTGCATTTTGGCATGTGGAGTGTGAAAGTCCTGTTCATAGTAACTTTCATAGTCGTCCTCATCCTCGTCCTGATATTTGACGTGAAGCTGAGAGGGACTGTGAGCAGGACCAAACATTACCTCATCATCAGATTCCTCCAAATATGTAGAAGGTGGCAAGAGTGAAACCACTGAAGGATTCTTTAAAAAAACACCTCATCGACGGTGTCGTCGATGAGAACGTCGACGGGTATACAGTTGTTGCAACGTCGACGGTCGTTTACAGCTGGGTGTGGGATACAGCGTCGTCAGCTTCGACGATGGCAGCGTTGTCTGTGTCGTCGACGAGGACATGATAGGAGCAGAGGATGAAATCGTTGTCATTACCGTCGACGATGCGGGAACAGTCGTCATCGATGCGGTCGTAGACGACGAAGAGGTGGTCGATGATGGAACCAACGTCATCAACGAGGATGTCGATATCGACAAGGAAGTTGTGGTCGTCCGAGTCATCGTCGACGAGGAAGTGGCCAGCGAAGATGGAATTTTAGTCGTCACTGGGAGCATCGTTGGCGGGGCCGCCGTTGACGGCGCAGCTGCATCTGTCGTCGACGATGCCTTCTTCAAGGACAAGATTTTCGAAGACGAGCCAGGAGAAATGCATTCAGATGGTGATTTTTGCGTCGAAGGGCACCCAGAAGATAGTGTCGTTGACGATATAAGATTTTTAGAAACCGTAATCTTCATGGAAGGTTCTTAAGATTATTTTTCATGTTTAGATGTTAGATGGCTTTTCTCCAAAGTAGGAAATGAGGGCTTTCCTTTTTGTGAGGTACCAGCATTCTCATGATGAGACTTTTTGGAAGCCTTTTTTCTGGAAAACTCAGGAGATTCATGGGATCTTTCTCTCCTTTTAGATGTTTCCGGAGAGGCCTGAGAGGTAGAGCTTCCCTCATCCTCAGAGACGGCATCAGACTTATTCTTCAGTCTCTGAAGCCAAATGAACAACCTACCCTCTCTATCTTTATGGGTTTTGGTTGAGAAGGTTCTACAAATCTTGCAGCCCTTTACCTTATGCTGGGGGTATAGACAATAGATACAGTTTTTATGGGGATCTTCAGCATGCAGCCTCTTCTTTCTGCATGTTCCACACGACCTTTCTTTGAAGAATCCGACATTTTAAGCAGAAATCTGGAAAATTGAAGAAGAAACTGAGCAGAGCTCGGGGAGACTTCCTGTCACATGACGTGTGGTAGAAAATCTGAGGAACCTAGCCTCTCTTGAGAGTGTTCTACAGGGTGCTGTTGCCTGATTAGCTGCTGCTTAAGTTTGGTTCTTTTTCCAAAAGAAAATGGATAGGCTATTGCAGTGACTGTTCATTGCATTGTAGCCTATGGTAGTATTATCTACTGCTTTTATAAGTATACGTGGGACTCCCACTATGACAACGGAGATGATTCAAGTATATGAATCTAAGAAAGATCCAATACCGGAGAATCACAAGTTCTCCAACAATCCGAGGTCACCACAATGTCCTAGCACTAATGTAATATATTTCCTGCTACCTTATTGCTTGCGAATTATGGTGTACTTCAAGTTCATGGGGTAAAAGATAGCCCAATAAAGAAATAATCAGAAAAATTAATTTTGGTAACAAATAATGGACTAGTCAAGGAAACAATCGATAGATACTTGCTTCAATGCCATTAAATAGAGGCTACGATGAACTGAGTTATTTTTACAAAATAGCACACAGTACTTGTTTGCTTTATGGAATGACCAGCAGCATAATACAGGCCCCTGCAGCACAATGGGCCAACAACCATTATGGGGCTCGATTTAGCCTAGCACCTATGAATTTCTGTGAGCTGATATTTAGATCACATTTTGATCTGCTATTAGAGATTTTTTTATAATTTGTATTATGTGTGTCTTAGAATAAGTTTTGAGAAGCACTTGATTATTGAATCATCATTGCATATGAACTTTACAAGCAATTGCTGCTAAATTTATTGTACAGTGGAGTCCATTTAATGAATTTGCTTTAATGTAGTAAAACTGGAAACCCAGGAGGGAGAATGTTACTGAGAAGCACTTTATTTTTTCTATATAGATGGTAAAATGAATTTGGGGAATGAAATTTGGAAATGTATTGTATTCTTGCTTTTTGTTTTTCTCTTTTTTGATAAAAATGGAATATGTTATGTATGAAATTTCTCTTCTGCTGCCACATCGTAAATAAAAAATAAATAAAAAAAGAGTTTCTCTGAGCGAGGGGAGTCTCGGAGACTCTTCACCACATTCTGCAGGGGGGCCCATAATTTTGTGTTATGGAGTTTAGAATGGACTGTTCTCTCATGCTCCTTCGTCTGAAGGCAGAATTTGCGTATAGCAGCCTGGAGCCACTCTACTTATGGCAAAGACTGATAAAGAACATCTTAAAAAATACAATCAGCAAGATTTTACACACGATTCAAGCAAGGCTTACACTTTTACAAAATCATTTTTGTACAGTGCCGAGAAATTAAATCTATCGAGAGATTCATCATTATAATATTGAGAGATTAAATATTTATACAGAAGTCGATCAAATCATTCAAATCATTGTCTTTTAACCTACAGAAATGAATGAAACTAAAAAGCTATCAAAATGATTTTATGCAGATCACAAGATTGCAAAGGAATTGTATATTCCCTAGATGTGGAGCAATGCAGTTTTACTTAAGAGAGAACATATGCCCGCGTGTCCGGAGAATTTTTATGAAATTCAAATTTGGGTTGCTTTCTTTGGGAAGTAATACGTGGGTAAAAAATGGAGTTGCATATGGCCACCTAAGGAGTCAATTTTCTAATGCCAGGGTGCACGATCTATTACACGTACTGTTTTTTTGTCTGGGACAGGGTAAGGATCAAAACAAATACTTTATTACATCATTTTGAAATTTATAAATCAAGAACATTTCTGGTTTTATGATAATTGCTCATGAAAAGCATATTTACACATTTTAAAATTGTGATGGAATTACGATGTTATGTTGATATATGATGAAATGTTGTATGTTATTACAGTAGTGTTTCTGTGGATTCACTATAGATTTGAATAAAATAAAATAGGGTATATGTGATAGATCTATTCACGTTCAGCTGAGTAGTCCTTTTTTGAAAGATACACTCTAATAGTTTTCAACCAGTTGTTCTTATGCACGGCTCATGGTAAAACACAAAGATGGTGGAGTGAGATACCTGTACAACATTATTGACCCCTCCTATAGGTGAAGGGCTCTCCTGCTTTACCTTCAAATCCAGTCAAACTTTCTGATATAGTGGGATATGCTTCATTCCAGCGGGAGAGCATGTAAGCACAATGCTAGTTCACTTCAACCTTTCAAGGTTGGCACACATTTTGCAGCTCTTTGGCTCCGTGACTTTAGAGGATTTTTTTCTGGTGGCACTGGAGTGACTATCCACAATGTGAATAACAGCCTAACACCGCAGTAGGGATGTAGGCACTGTTGCACCTAATTTGAAAACAGCTCAGTGGGTTAAAGTTCATACTGTTAAGTTCTGAGTTGATCATGTTGGAAAATTCTAGCATCTTGATTCAGGCAAAACAGTGGCCATCCAGCTGGATCATGGCAGCATATGTTGCACTATAGCGAAAGATCGAGACTCTTGTACCAGGTACTACATAGTACAATCATTTTAGAGTAAGGTCAGCGTGCATTAACAAAATACCATCTGTGAAAGAATATATTTTAATTTGCAGGCATTGAAGAGGAATACCATTTCTTGGCTTTCTAAAGAAAAAAAAAGTATTGTGCCCCATGTCCCTGCCAGCCATGCCCTCCCCTTCAGAAGATGTTGGACTTGTAGGTGCTGAGTTACAGGCTACACACAGTGTAGCAGAGATGCGAACATGAGTTGGGTTACTAGATGATTCCACGTCACAGGGACACTACTTTGCCATCCCTTGAACTTCCTTTTACAAATGACTGTTTTCAGGTGTGTTAGTTCTGTTGCACTGAACAACGACTCTAACTCCCACAAATGGCAGATTGTTAATGGACGGTCCAGGACTAGACACAATGTGTCCTAATGAGATGGAGTCAATTAGTAACCCTAGAAATTCCCCTTTCACCTAGTCGTCAGCCAGAATCTCAAAGAGAGAGGGCAGGGTACTGAAACTTGCCCTTATGGATTCTGCAGCTTCAGCCTCACACGTAAACGGCCCTGCCCTTTCTCCTATGTGGTTAAGTCATAGTAGTACAGACTGCAGGTGTGATTTGTGCCAGGTCTCATCTCAACCATGAAAAGCTTGCCCCTGCTGCTGACCAGCAACTAGGTCTTTCACCTCACCCACTTACCTTCCTCCTCTTTTCTGTAGGCATGAATCACAGGCAGCTTGGTCGCCACAAGCAACTTTCTTCAGTCCTCACCTCCACTGGATGCCCTGCAGCTGGCGCTTTACTGTTGCCCAGGAGTAGCTGTCCAGAACACGTATGAGAATGTCGTCTTGTCAATGAGCTTCTTCCAGTTACTCTGATTCTTGACAATCATCAATTTATTTGTGTTAAGGGCGAAGCTAGCATGTCTACCTTTGTACAGATTTAAGATCACTGTAGAGCAGTGGGTGCACAGGCTGAGCTCCAGAATTCAGGGAGATTATTCGGCACTGGAGATGAGGTCTCTCCCACCACACTCTCCCAGTGGAAGGCCAACCAGTGCTTAAAATTGTGCACTCATATGCTGTGGCACAAATCCTCAGACCGAACAAGTGCTCGGGGTAGAACAGGAAGGCTGGTAAGGGATATTAAGAACGAAACAAATCAAACTTTGATCCACCATCACTTGCAGTGTCACTTTCTGTGAAAGTTCTGAAAAAAGAAAATAGCTCTATTGTAGGCAATATCCACATTTCTAGCTGTAGACAATGCAGGACACCACAGTAAGATAATAAGGTACTAAGATAGCAAAGAAGCCATTTGCATCAACAGAAACAAAGTGCCACTGTTATGCCCTATTAAGGGTTCACCAGGTATGGAGAGCAATGAAAGTAGTCCTTTGCCAACTTAAGGATATACACACAATAGTTGTCATTAGGCCCTGCAAAGGGGCACATTTCCTAAAAGAATATTTACATGCCCTAGGCCAAAATGTAACCAGTCGAAGGACCTGCAGTATGACAGGCTCAGAAGTGTAAACACTTTGGGTGTGCGAAATTTGCATGATTTGCTCTTGCTTAATTATGTGACATTTCCAGTCCTGCCAAGTATCACACATCAGGCGTTAGACTAACGCATTTCAGTGTGGTGCTCCGCATCACCGCAATGAAATGCACTGTCACGCATATCTGCATATGGCAGCTGCCATGAAGCCTGTGGATGGAACTACAATGTGTGGCATAATCGGCAGCACGCGCCTGTGGCTGCGGCGTGGCGCGCTGTTCCTGCAGGCTTGGGGCACTGCTGGCAGGCTCACAGTGCTACAATGTATCAGCAGGTCTGATTCTGCGGCGCCGCGCGGCTCTGAGTCAGACAACCTGACTTCAGGGCGGGGCCCAGTCAGGTTGTTTGAATCGATTGGCCGGTGGCACCGCGGGCGTGACGTCATGTCCTGCTGCCAGAGCGCCGCAGTAAGTTTGTGAGGAAGGCCGGCGCCGTGGGGGCTCACCTCACTGGTTTGCGGGTGGCGCTCGGTTGTTTAAGGGCTGCAGTCTGCTCACAGGGGCCTGGCCGCCCATGCCGTGGGGCTTCTGAAGGCCGCCGCCCCTGTGCCGATTTTAATATTCTAGGGAGAGCCAAGTCCAGTGGACGTCGTCAGAGTCTTAGTTCATGCAGCGGCTGCCAGGACAGAAAGGGCTCACACCAGAGACTAAAGACCTGGACTAAAGAGGCCCGCGGCATTCCTAACCAAAATGATTGCCGCGGGGGTGGGGGCTCTCGGTCTGAGCCCAGCAGCCTGCTGCAGAGTGACCAACGCCAGTCATGGTGCCTCCCTGCCCTTACATATATATCTCTACTCTGTCTCTTACGTACTCACCGGGGATTGCCCCTCCCATCTCTTGTGACTAGCAGACAAGAGGCCTCAGAGTCCCAAGGAAACACTCATCTCCGGTCCCACCCTGCGTGCCTAATGTATTGAAGGGAAAAAGGGACAAGTCTCTATAAACAAGATGGGGTACATATGCGAAAAAGTGAGCCAAAAAGGTAGCAACCAAAAATAAATAATGCCACGTAAATACCACGGATTGCTGATCAAGCAATCCAGAGCAACATTAGGAGTAAAAAATGGTTGCAAAAGCCATACAGAATAACTGGCAATGACAGCACAGCTGCTCGCATGACTACGGTAAATGATCCCGCGACTGGAGCCAACGCTGGTGGCAGAGTGAATCTGTGGATGACCTTGGCCACCGCTGGGGTGTTCCTCAGCAGAACAGAACACATACAGCCAGAATGATGCATCGCTGCAGCGGGAGTCCACGAGGTGCACTCACCAATTGCCACCATCTCCCTTTGAGAACAGTAAGTGCCTGAGGAGTGACATGTATCCTCTCGTAGGCTAGTTAAGTGGCTAAAAGCCAAAATATAGCTTCTTGTTGCTCACTGGTAGCCCCCATTCTTTCGATTCACTCTCATGTATTCACAAACATTTACCCACTTCCATGCATACACCAACCAATGCAGCCATCATAAGTGGGATGGGTATGCCCAGACGTGGGTCCCTTGCTCACTGTGCCACTGGATTCAAGCTAGCCTGGCTGAAGAAGGGTGACATACCCTGAAACTGGTCCCAGGATGCTTGTTTCCGGTCCAGGGAGGACCTGGCCTGCCAGTTCGGTCTGGACTGTTCCCATGGGGCACAGGGTCGACTGATTTGCATATGGCTGGGTCCAAACTGGGGTGGCGTAGTGGGCAAAAGAACGATGGATTTAACCCAGATCTTTTGACTGGGGGAGAATGTTTGCATTGTCAGCATTCCGTCCATCATTTGTTTGCTGTAACACTTTTCGCCCTAAGTGGGATGGGTATGCCCAGACGTGGGTCCCTTGCTCACTGTGCCACTGGATTCAAGCTAGCCTGGCTGAAGAAGGGAGACATACCCTGAAACCGGTCCCAGGATGCTTGTTTCCGGTCCAGGGAGGACCTGGCCTGGCAGTTCGGTCTGGACTGTTCCCATGGGGCACAGGGTCAAGACTGATTTGCATATGGCTGGGTCCAAACTGGGGTGGCGTAGTGGGCAAAAGAACAATGGATTTAACCCAGATCTTTTGACTGGGGGAGAATGTTTGCATTGTCAGCCTTCCGTCCATCATTTGTTTGCTGTAACACTTTTCGCCCTAAGTGGGATGGGTATGCCCAGACGTGGGTCCCTTGCTCACTGTGCCAGTGGATTCAAGCTAGCCTGGCTGAAGAAGGGTGACATACCCTGAAACCGGTCCCAGGATGCTTGTTTCCGGTCCAGGGAGGACCTGGCCTGGCAGTTTGGTCTGGACTGTTCCCATGGGGCACAGGGTCAAGACTGATTTGCATATGGCTGGGTCCAAACTGGGGTGGCGTAGTGGGCAAAAGAACGATGGAATTAAACCAGATCTTTTGACTGGGGGAGAATGTTTGCATTGTCAGCATTCCGTCCATCATTTGTTTGCTGTAACACTTTTAGCCCTAAGTTGGATGGGTATGCCCAGACGTGGGTCCCTTGCTCACTGTGCCACTGGATTCAAGCTAGCCTGGCTGAAGAAGGGTGACATACCCTGAAACCGGTCCCAGGATGCTTGTTTCCGGTACAGGGAGGACCTGGCCTGACAGTTCGGTCTGGACTGTTCCCATGGGGCACAGGGTCAAGACTGATTTGCATATGGCTGGGTCCAAACTGGGATGGCGTAGTGGGCAAAAGAAAGATGGATTTAACACAGATCTTTTGACTGGGGGAGAATGTTTGCATTATCAGCATTCCGTCCATCATTTGTTTGCTGTAACACTTTTCGCCCTAAGTGGGATGGGTATGCCCAGACGTGGGTCCCTTGCTCACTGTGCCACTGGATTCAAGCTAGCCTAGCTGAAGAAGGGTGACATACCCTGAAACCGGTCCCAGGATGCTTGTTTCCGCTCCAGGGAGGACCTGGCCTGGCAGTTCGGTCTGGACTGTTCCCATGGGGCACAGGGTCAAGACTGATTTGCATATGGCTGGGTCCAAACTGGGGTGGCGTAGTGGGCAAAAGAACGATGGATTTAACCCAGATCTTTTGACTGGGGGAGAATGTTTGCATTGTCAGCATTCCGTCCATCATTTGTTTGCTGTAACACTTTTCGCCCTAAGTGGGATGGGTATGCCCAGACGTGGGTCCCTTGCTCACTGTGCCACTGGATCCAAGCTAGCCTGGCTGAAGAAGGGTGACATACTCTGAAACCGGTCCCAGGATGCTTGTTTCCGGTCCAGGGAGGACCTGGCCTGGCAGTTCGTTCTGGACTGTTCACATGGGGCACAGGGTCAAGACTGATTTGCATATGGCTGGGTCCAAACTGGGGTGGCGTAGTGGGCAAAAGAACGATGGATTTAACCCAGATCTTTTGACTAGGGGAGAATGTTTGCATTGTCAGCATTCCGTCCATCATTTGTTTGCTGAAACACTTTTCGCCCTAAGTGGGATGGGTATGCCCAGACGTGGGTCCCTTGCTCACTGTGCCACTGGATTCAAGCTAGCCTGGCTGAAGAAGGGTGACATACCCTGAAACCGGTCCCAGGATGCTTGTTTCCGGTCTAGGGAGGACCTGGCCTGGCAGTTCGGTCTGGACTGTTCCCATGGGGCACAGGGTCAAGACTGATTTGCATATGGCTGGGTCCAAACTGGGGTGGCGTGGGCAAAAGAACGAAGGATTTAACCCAGATCTTTTGACTGGGGGAGAATGTTTGCATTGTCAGCATTCTGTCCATCATTTGTTTGCTGTAACACTTTTCGCCCTAAGTGGGATGGGTATGCCCAGACGTGGGTCCCTTGCTCACTGTGCCACTGGATTCAAGCTAGCCTGGCTGAAGAAGGGTGACATACCCTGAAACCGGTCCCAGGATGCTTGTTTCCGGTCCAGGGAGGACCTGGCCTGGCAGTTCGGTCTGGACTGTTCCCATGGGGCACAGGGTCAAAACTGATTTGCATAAGGCTGGGTCCAAACTGGGGTGGCGTAGTGGGCAAAAGAACGATGGATTTAACCCGGATCTTTTGACAGTGGGGAGAATGTTTGCATTGTCAGCATTCCGTCCATCATTTGTTTGCTGTAACACTTTTCGCCCTAAGTGGGATGGGTATGCCCAGACGTGGGTCCCTTGCTCACTGTGCCACTGGATTCAAGCTAGCCTGGGAGAAGAAGGGTGACATACCCTGAAACCGGTCCCAGGATGCTTGTTTCCGGTCCAGGGAGGACCTGGCCTGGCAGTTCGGTCTGGACTGTTCCCATGGGGCACAGGGTCAAGACTGATTTGCATATGGCTGGGTCCAAACTGGGGTGGCGTAGTGGGCAATAGAACGATGGATTTAACCCAGATCTTTTGACTGGGGGAGAATGTTTGCATTGTCAGCATTCCGTCCATCATTTGTTTGTTGTAACACTTTTCGCCCTAAGTGGGATGGGTATGCCCAGACGTGGGTCCCTTGCTCACTGTGCAACTGGATTCAAGCTAGCCTGGCTGAAGAAGGGTGACATACCCTGAAACCGGTCCCAGGATGCTTGTTTCCGGTCCAGGGAGGACCTGGCCTGGCAGTTCGATCTGGACTGTTCCCATGGGGCACAGGGTCAAGACTGATTTGCATATGGCTGGGTCCAAACTGGGGTGGCGTAGTGGGCAAAAGAACGATGGATTTAACCCAGATCTTTTGACTGGGGGAGAATGTTTGCATTGTCAGCATTACGTCCATCATTTGTTTGCTGTAACACTTTTCGCCCTAAGTGGGATGGGTATGCCCAGACGTGGGTCCCTTGCTCACTGTGCCACTGGATTCAAGCTAGCCTGGCTGAAGAAAAGTGACATACCCTGAAACCGGTCCCAGGATGCTTGTTTCCGGTCCAGGGAGGACCTGGCCTGGCAGTTCGGTCTGGACTGTTCCCATGGGGCACAGGGTCGACTGATTGCATATGGCTGGGTCCAAACTGGGGTGGCATAGTGGGCAAAAGAACGATGGATTTAACCCAGATCTTTTGACTGGGGGAGAATGTTTGCATTGTCAGCATTCCGTCCATCATTTGTTTGCTGTAACACTTTTCGCCCTAAGTGGGATGGGTATGCCCAGACGTGGGTCCCTTGCTCACTGTGCCACTGGATTCAAGCTAGCCTGGCTGAAGAAGGGTGACATACCCTGAAACCGGTCCCAGGATGCTTGTTTCCGGTCCAGGGAAGACCTGGCCTGACAGTTCGGTCTGGACTGTTCCCATGGGGCACAGGGTCAAGACTGATTTGCATATGGCTGGGTCCAAACTGGGGTGGCGTAGTGGGCAAAAGAACGATGGATTTAACCCAGATCTTTTGACTGGGGGAGAATATTTGCATTGTCAGCATTCCGTCCATCATTTGTTTGCTGTAACACTTTTCGCCCTAAGTGGGATGGGTATGCCCAGACGTGGGTCCCTTGCTCACTGTGCCACTGGATCCAAGCTAGCCTGGCTGAAGAAGGGTGACATACCCTGAAACCGGTCCCAGGATGCTTGTTTCCGGTCCAGGGAGGACCTGGCCTGGCAGTTCGGTCTGAACTGTTCCCATGGGGCACAGGGTCAAGACTGATTTGCATATGGCTGGGTCCAAACTGGGGTGGCGTAGTGGGCAAAAGAACGATGGATTTAACCCAGATGTTTTGACTGGGGGAGAATGTTTGCATTGTCAGCATTCCGTCCATCATTTGTTTGCTGTAACACTTTTCGCCCTAAGTGGGATGGGTATGCCCAGACGTGGGTCCCTTGCTCACTGTGCCACTGGATTCAAGCTAGCCTGGCTGAAGAAGGGTGACATACCCTGAAACCGGTCCCAGGATGCTTGTTTCCGCTCCAGGGAGGACCTGGCCTGGCAGTTCGGTCTGGACTGTTCCCATGGGGCACAGGGTCAAGACTGATTTGCATATGGCTGGGTCCAAACTGGGGGGGCGTAGTGGGCAAAACAACAATGGATTTAACCCAGATCTTTTGACTGGGGGAGAATGTTTGCATTGTCAGCATTCCGTCCATCATTTGTTTGCTGTAACACTTTTCGCCCTAAGTGGGATGGGTATGCCCAGACGTAGGTCCCCTGCTCACTGTGCCACTGGATTCAAGCTAGCCTGGCTGAAGAAGGGTGACATACCCTGAAACCGGTCCCAGGATGCTTGTTTCCGGTCCAGGGAGGACCTGGCCTGGCAGTTCGGTCTGGACTGTTCCCATGGGGCACAGGGTCAAGACTGATTTGCATATGGCTGGGTCCAAACTGGGGTGGCGTAGTGGGCAAAAGAAAGATGGATTTAACACAGATCTTTTGACTGGGGGAGAATGTTTGCATTGTCAGCATTCCGTCCATCATTTGTTTGCTGTAACACTTTTCGCCCTAAGTGGGATGGGTATGCCCAGACGTGGGTCCCTTGCTCATTGTGCCACTGGATTCAAGCTAGCCTGGCTGAAGAAGGGTGACATACCCTGAAACCGGTCCCAGGATGCTTGTTTCCGGTCCAGGGAGGACCTGGCCTGGCAGTTCGGTCTGGACTGTTCCCATGGGGCACAGGGTCAAGACTGATTTGCATATGGCTGGGTCCAAACTGGGGTGGCGTAGTGGGCAAAACAACAATGGATTTAACCCAGATCATTTGACTGGGGGAGAATGTTTGCATTGTCAGCATTCCGTCCATCATTTGTTTGCTGTAACACTTTTCGCCCTAAGTGGGATGGGTATGCCCAGACGTGGGTCCCCTGCTCACTGTGCCAC
The DNA here is from genome assembly GCA_963921515.1 of Calotriton arnoldi. Lineage (NCBI taxonomy): Eukaryota > Metazoa > Chordata > Amphibia > Caudata > Salamandridae > Calotriton > Calotriton arnoldi. Next base: position 10,193 of record CAWUFW010023028.1, on the reverse strand, counting down.
TGGATTCAAGCTAGCCTGGCTGAAGAAGGGTGACATACCCTGAAACCGGTCCCAGGATGCTTGTTTCCGGTCCAGGGAGGACCTGGCCTGGCAGTTCGGTCTGGACTGTTCCCATGGGGCACAGGGTCAAGACTGATTTGCATATGGCTGGGTCCAAACTGGGGTGGCGTAGTGGGCAAAAGAAAGATGGATTTAACACACATCTTTTGACTGGGGGAGAATGTTTGCATTGTCAGCATTCCGTCCATCATTTGTTTGCTGTAACACTTTTCGCCCTAAGTGGGATGGGTATGCCCAGACGTGGGTCCCTTGCTCACTGTGCCACTGGATTCAAGCTAGCCTGGCGGAAGAAGGGTGACATACCCTGAAACCGGTCCCAGGATGCTTGTTTCCGGTCCATGGAGGACCTGGCCTGGCAGTTCGGTCTGGACTGTTCCCATGGGGCACAGGGTCAAGACTGATTTGCATATGGCTGGGTCCAAACTGGGGTGGTGTAGTGGGCAAAAGAACGATGGATTTAACCCAGATCTTTTGACTGGGGGAGAATGTTTGCATTGTCAGCATTCCGTCCATCATTTGTTTGCTGTAACACTAATTCGCCAAGTGGGATGGGTATGCCCAGACGTGTGTCCCTTGCTCACTGTGCCACTGGATTCAAGCTAGCCTGGCTGAAGAAGGGTGACATACCCTGAAACCGGTCCCAGGATGCTTGTTTCCAGTTCAGGGAGGACCTGGCCTGGCAGTTCGGTCTGGACTGTTCCCATGGGGCACAGGGTCAAGACGGATTTGCATATGGCTGGGTCCAAACTGGGGTGGCGTAGTGGGCAAAAGAACAATGGATTTAACCCAGATCTTTTGACTGGGGGAGAATGTTTGCATTGTCAGCATTCCGTCCATCATTTGTTTGCTGTAACACTTTTCGCCCTAAGTGGGATGGGTATGCCCAGACGTGGGTCCCTTGCTCACTGTGCCACTGGATTCAAGCTAGCCTTGCTGAAGAAGGGTGACATACCCTGAAACCGGTCCCAGGATGCTTGTTTCTGGTCCAGGGAGGACCTGGCCTGGCAGTTCGGTCTGGACTGTTCCCATGGGGCACAGGGTCAAGACTGATTTGCATATGGCTGGGTCCAAACTGGGGTGGTGTAGTGGGCAAAAGAACGATGGATTTAACCCAGATCTTTTGACTGGGGGAGAATGTTTGCATTGTCAGCATTCCGTCCATCATTTGTTTGCTGTAACACTAATTCGCCAAGTGGGATGGGTATGCCCAGACGTGGGTCCCTTGCTCACTGTGCCACTGGATTCAAGCTAGCCTGGCTGAAGAAGGGTGACATACCCTGAAATCGGTCCCAGGATGCTTGTTTCCAGTCCAGGGAGGACCTGGCCTGGCAGTTCGGTCTGGACTGTTCCCATGGGGCACAGGGTCAAGACGGATTTGCATATGGCTGGGTCCAAACTGGGGTGGCGTAGTGGGCAAAAGAACAATGGATTTAACCCAGATCTTTTGACTGGGGGAGAATGTTTGCATTGTCAGCATTCCGTCCATCATTTGTTTGCTGTAACACTTTTCGCCCTAAGTGGGATGGGTATGCCCAGACGTGGGTCCCTTGCTCACTGTGCCACTGGATTCAAGCTAGCCTTGCTGAAGAAGGGTGACATACCCTGAAACCGGTCCCAGGATGCTTGTTTCCGGTCCAGGGAGGACCTGGCCTGGCAGTTCGGTCTGGACTGTTCCCATGGGGCACAGGGTCAAGACTGATTTGCATATGGCTGGGTCCAAACTGGGGTGGCGTAGTGGGCAAAAGAACGATGGATTTAACCCAGATCTTTTGACTGGAGGAGAATGTTTGCATTGTCAGCATTCCGTCCATCATTTGTTTGCTGTAACACTTTTCGCCCTAAGTGGGATGGGTATGCCCAGACGTGGGTCCCTTGCTCACTGTGCCACTGGATTCAAGCTAGCCTGGCTGAAGAAGGGTGACATCCCCTGAAACCGGTCCCAGGATGCTTGTTTCCGGTCCAGGGAGGACCTGGCCTGGCAGTTCGGTCTGGACTGTTCCCATGGGGCACAGGGTCAAGACTGATTTGCATATGGCTGGGGCCAAACTGGGGTGGCGTAGTGGGCAAAAGAAAGATGGATTTAACACAGATCTTTTGACTGGGGGAGAATGTTTGCATTGTCAGCAATCCGTCCATCATTTGTTTGCTGTAACACTTTTCGCCCTAAGTGGGATGGGTATGCCCAGACGTGGGTCCCTTGCTCACTGTGCCACTGGATTCAAGCTAGCCTGGCTGAAGAAGGGTGACATACCCTGAAACCGGTCCCAGGATGCTTGTTTCCGGTCCAGGGAGGACCTGGCCTGGCAGTTCGGTCTGGACTGTTCCCATGGGGCACAGGGTCAAGACTGATTTGCATATGGCTGGGTCCAAACTGGGGTGGCGTAGTGGGCAAAAGAACGATGGATTTAACCCAGATCTTTTGACTGGGGGAGAATGTTTGCATTGTCAGCATTCCGTCCATCATTTGTTTGCTGTAACACTTTTCGCCCTAAGTGGGATGGGTATGCCCAGACGTGGGTCCCTTGGTCACTGTGCCACTGGATTCAAGCTAGCCTGGCTGAAGAAGGGTGACATACCCTGACACCGGTCCCAGGATGCTTGTTTCCGGTCCAGGGAGGACCTGGCCTGGCAGTTTGGTCTGGACTGTTCCCAAGGGGCACAGGGTCAAGACTGATTTGCATATGGCTGGGTCCAAACTGGGGTGGCGTAGTGGGCAAAAGAACGATGGATTTAACCCAGATGTTTTGACTGGGGGAGAATGTTTGCATTGTCAGCATTCCGTCCATCATTTGTTTGCTGTAACACTTTTCGCCCTAAGTGGGATGGGTATGCCCAGACGTGGGTCCCTTGCTCACTGTGCCACTGGATTCAAGCTAGCCTGGCTGAAGAAGGGTGACATACCCTGAAACCGGTCCCAGGATGCTTGTTTCCGGTCCAGGGAGGACCTGGCCTGGCAGTTCGGTCTGGACTGTTCCCATGGGGCACAGGGTCAAGACTGATTTGCATATGGCTGGGTCCAAACTTGGGTGGCGTAGTGGGCAAAAGAACGATGGATTTAACCCAGATCTTTTGACTGGGGGAGAATGTTTGCATTGTCAGCATTCCGTCCATCATTTGTTTGCTGTAACACTTTTCGCCCTAAGTGGGATGGGTATGCCCAGACGTGGGTCCCTTGCTCACTGTGCCACTGGATTCAAGCTAGCCTGGCTGAAGAAGGGTGACATACCCTGAAACCGGTCCCAGGATGCTTGTTTCCGGTCCAGGGAGGACCTGGCCTGGCAGTTCGGTCTGGACTGTTCCCATGGGGCACAGGGTCAAGACTGATTTGCATATGGCTGGGTCCAAACTGGGGTGGCGTAGTGGGCAAAAGAACGATGGATTTAACCCAGATGTTTTGACTGGGGGTGAATGTTTGCATTGTCAGCATTCCGTCCATCATTTGTTTGCTGTAACACTTTTCGCCCTAAGTGGGATGGGTATGCCCAGACGTGGGTCCCTTGCTCACTGTGCCACTGGATTCAAGCTAGCCTGGCTGAAGAAGGGTGACATACCCTGAAACCGGTCCCAGGATGCTTGTTTCCGGTCCAGGGAGGACCTGGCCTGGCAGTTCGGTCTGGACTGTTCCCATGGGGCACAGGGTCAAGACTGATTTGCATATGGCTGGGTCCAAACTGGGGGGGCGTAGTGGGCAAAACAACAATGGATTTAACCCAGATCTTTTGACTGGGGGAGAATGTTTGCATTGTCAGCATTCCGTCCATCATTTGTTTGCTGTAACACTTTTCGCACTAAGTGGGATGGGTATGCCCAGACGTGGGTCCCCTGCTCACTGTGCCACTGGATTCAAGCTAGCCTGGCTGAAGAAGGGTGACATACCCTGAAACCGGTCCCAGGATGCTTGTTTCCGGTCCAGGAGGACCTGGCCTGGCAGTTCGGTCTGGACTGTTCCCATGGGGCACAGGGTCAAGACTGATTTGCATATGGCTGGGTCCAAACTGGGGTGGCGTAGTGGGCAAAAGAAAGATGGATTTAACACAGATCTTTTGACTGGGGGAGAATGTTTGCATTGTCAGCATTCCGTCCATCATTTGTTTGCTGTAACACTTTTCACCCTAAGTGGGATGGGTATGCCCAGACGTGGGTCCCTTGCTCACTGTGCCACTGGATTCAAGCTAGCCTGGCTGAAGAAGGGTGACATACCCTGAAACTGGTCCCAGGATGCTTGTTTCCGGTCCATGGAGGACCTGGCCTGGCAGTTCGGTCTGGACTGTTCCCATGGGGCACAGGGTCAAGGCTGATTTGCATATGGCTGGGTCCAAACTGGGGTGGTGTAGTGGGCAAAAGAACGATGGATTTAACCCAGATCTTTTGACTGGGGGAGAATGTTTGCATTGTCAGCATTCCGTCCATCATTTGTTTGCTGTAACACTTTTCGCCTAAGTGGGATGGGTATGCCCAGACGTGGGTCCCTTGCTCACTGTGCCACTGGATTCAAGCTAGCCTGGCTGAAGAAGGGTGACATACCCTGAAACCGGTCCCAGGATGCTTGTTTCCAGTCCAGGGAGGACCTGGCCTGGCAGTTCGGTCTGGACTGTTCCCATGGGGCACAGGGTCAAGACGGATTTGCATATGGCTGGGTCCCAACTGGGGTGGCGTAGTGGGCAAAAGAACAATGGATTTAACCCAGATCTTTTGACTGGGGGAGAATGTTTGCATTGTCAGCATTCCGTCCATCATTTATTTGCTGTAACACTTTTCGCCCTAAGTGGGATGGGTATGCCCAGACGTGGGTCCCTTGCTCACTGTGCCACTGGATTCAAGCTAGCCTGGCTGAAGAAGGGTGACATACCCTGAAACCGGTCCCAGGATGCTTGTTTCCAGTCCAGGGAGGACCTGGCCTGGCAGTTCGGTCTGGACTGTTCCCATGGGGCACAGGGTCAAGACTGATTTGCATATGGCTGGGTCCAAACTGGGGTGGCGTAGTGGGCAAAAGAACAATGGATTTAACCCAGATCTTTTGACTGGGGGAGAATGTTTGCATTGTCAGCATTCCGTCCATCATTTGTTTGCTGTAACACTTTTCGCCCTAAGTGGGATGGGTATGCCCAGACGTGGGTCCCTTGCTCACTGTGCCACTGGATTCAAGCTAGCCTTGCTGAAGAAGGGTGACATACCCTGAAACCGGTCCCAGGATGCTTTTTTCCGGTCCAGGGAGGACCTGGCCTGGCAGTTCGGTCTGGACTGTTCCCATGGGGCACAGGGTCAAGACTGATTTGCATATGGCTGGGTCCAAACTGGGGTGGCGTAGTGGGCAAAAGAAAGATGGATTTAACACAGATCTTTTGACTGGGGGAGAATGTTTGCATTGTCAGCAATCCGTCCATCATTTGTTTGCTGTAACACTTTTCGCCCTAAGTGGGATGGGTATGCCCAGACGTGGGTCCCTTGCTCACTGTGCCACTGGATTCAAGCTAGCCTGGCTGAAGAAGGGTGACATACCCTGAAACCGGTCCCAGGATGCTTGTTTCCGGTCCAGGGAGGACCTGGCCTGGCAGTTCGGTCTGGACTGTTCCCATGGGGCACAGGGTCAAGACTGATTTGCATATGGCTGGGTCCAAACTGGGGTGGCGTAGTGGGCAAAAGAACGATGGATTTAACCCAGATCTTTTGACTGGGGGAGAATGTTTGCATTGTCAGCATTCCGTCCATCATTTGTTTGCTGTAACACTTTTCGCCCTAAGTGGGATGGGTATGCCCAGACGTGGGTCCCTTGCTCACTGTGCCACTGGATTCAAGCTAGCCTGGCTGAAGAAGGGTGACATACCCTGAAACTGGTCCCAGGATGCTTGTTTCCGGTCCAGGGAGGACCTGGCCTGGCAGTTCGGTCTGGACTGTTCGCATGGGGCACAGGGTCAAGGCTGATTTGCATATGGCTGGGTCCAAACTGGGGTGGTGTAGTGGGCAAAAGAACGATGGATTTAACCCAGATCTTTTGACTGGGGGAGAATGTTTGCATTGTCAGCATTCCGTCCATCATTTGTTTGCTGTAACACTTTTCGCCAAGTGGGATGGGTATGCCCAGACGTGGGTCCCTTGCTTACTGTGCCACTGGATTCAAGCTAGCCTGGCTGAAGAAGGGTGACATTCCCTGAAACTGGTCCCAGGATGCTTGTTTCCAGTCCAGGGAGGACCTGGCCAGGCAGTTCGGTCTGGACTGTTCCCATGGGGCACAGGGTCAAGACGGATTTGCATATGGCTGGGTCCAAACTGGGGTGGCGTAGTGGGCAAAAGAACAATGGATTTAACCCAGATCTTTTGACTGGGGGAGAATGTTTGCATTGTCAGCATTCCGTCCATCATTTGTTTGCTGTAACACTTTTCGCCAAGTGGGATGGGTATGCCCAGACGTGGGTCCCTTGCTCACTGTGCCACTGGATTCAAGCTAGCCTGGCTGAAGAAGGGTGACATACCCTGAAACTGGTCCCAGGATGCTTGTTTCCAGTCCAGGGAGGACCTGGCCTGGCAGTTCGGTCTGGACTGTTCCCATGGGGCACAGGGTCAAGACGGATTTGCATATGGCTGGGTCCAAACTGGGGTGGCGTAGTGGGCAAAAGAACAATGGATTTAACCCAGATCTTTTGACTGGGGGAGAATATTTGCATTGTCAGCATTCCGTCCATCATTTGTTTGCTGTAACACTTTTCGCCCTAAGTGGGATGGGTATGCCCAGACGTGGGTCCCTTGCTCACTGTGCCACTGGATTCAAGCTAGCCTTGCTGAAGAAGGGTGACATACCCTGAAACCGGTCCCAGGATGCTTGTTTCCGGTCCAGGGAGGACCTGGCCTGGCAGTTCGGTCTGGACTGTTCCCATGGGGCACAGGGTCAAGACTGATTTGCATATGGCTGGGTCCAAACTGTGGTGGCGTAGTGGGCAAAAGAAAGATGGATTTAACACAGATCTTTTGACTGGGGGAGAATGTTTGCATTGTCAGCAATCCGTCCATCATTTGTTTGCTGTAACACTTTTCGCCCTAAGTGGGATGGGTATGCCCAGACGTGGGTCCCTTGCTCACTGTGCCACTGGATTCAAGCTAGCCTGGCTGAAGAAGGGTGACATAACCCTGAAACCGGTCCCAGGATGCTTGTTTCCGGTCCAGGGAGGACCTGGCCTGGCAGTTCGGTCTGGACTGTTCCCATGGGGCACAGGGTCAAGACTGATTTGCATATGGCTGGGTCCAAACTGGGGTGGCGTAGTGGGCAAAAGAACGATGGATTTAACCCAGATCTTTTGACTGGGGGAGAATGTTTGCATTGTCAGCATTACGTCCATCATTTGTTTGCTGTAACACTTTTCGCCCTAAGTGGGATGGGTATGCCCAGACGTGGGTCCCTTGCTCACTGTGCCACTGGATTCAAGCTAGCCTGGCTGAAGAAGGGTGACATACCCTGAAACCGGTCCCAGGATGCTTGATTCCGGTCCAGGGAGGACCTGGCCTGGCAGTTCGGTCTGGACTGTTCCCATGGGGCACAGGGTCAAGACTGATTTGCATATGGCTGGGTCCAAACTGGGGTGGCGTAGTGGGGAAAAGAACGATGGATTTAACCCAGATCTTTTGACTGGGGGAGAATGTTTGCATTGTCAGCATTCCATCCATCATTTGTTTGCTTTAACACTTTTCGCACTAAGTGGGATGGGTATGCCCAGACGTGGGTCCCTTGCTCACTGTGCCACTGGATTCAAGCTAGCCTGGCTGAAGAAGGGTGACATACCCTGAAACCGGTCCCAGGATGCTTGTTTCCAGTCCAGGGAGTACCTGGCCTGGCAGTTCGGTCTGGACTGTTCCCATGGGGCACAGGGTCAAGACTGATTTGCATATGGCTGGGTCCAAAATGGGGTGGCGTAGTGGGCAAAAGAACGATGGATTTAACCCAGATCTTTTGACTGGGGGAGAATGTTTGCATTGTCAGCATTCCGTCCATCATTTGTTTGCTGTAACACTTTTCACCCTAAGTGGGATGGGTATGCCCAGACGTGGGTCCCTTGCTCACTGTGCCACTGGATTCAACCTAGCCTGGCTGAAGAAGGGTGACATACCCTGAAACCGGTCCCAGGATGCTTGTTTCCGGTCCAGGGAGGACCTGGCCTGGCAGTTCGGTCTGGACTGTTCCCATGGGGCACAGGGTCAAGACTGATTTGAATATGGCTGGGTCCAAACTGGGGTGGCGTAGTGGGCAAAAGAACGATGGATTTAACCCCAGATCTTTTGACTGGGGGAGAATGTTTGCATTGTCAGCATTCCGTCCATCATTTGTTTGCTGTAACACTTTTCGCCCTAAGTGGGATGGGTATGCCCAGACGTGGGTCCCTTGCTCACTGTGCCACTGGATTCAAGCTAGCCTGGCTGAAGAAGGGTGACATACCCTGAAACCGGTCCCAGGATGCTTGTTTCCGGTCCAGGGAGGACCTGGCCTGGCAGTTCGGTCTGGACTGTTCCCATGGGGCACAGGGTCAAGACTGATTTGCATCTGGCTGGGTCCAAACTGGGGTGGCGTAGTGGGCAAAAGAAAGATGGATTTAACACAGATCTTTTGACTGGGGGAGAATGTTTGCTTTATCAGCATTCCGTCCATCATTTGTTTGCTATAACACTTTTCGCCCTAAGTGGGATGGGTATGCCCAGACGTGGGTCCCTTGCTCACTGTGGCACTGGATTCAAGCTAGCCTGGCTGAAGAAGGGTGACATACCCTGAAACCGGTCCCAGGATGCTTGTTTCCGGTCCAGGGAGGACCTGTCCTGGCAGTTCGGTCTGGACTGTTCCCATGAGGCACAGGGTCAAGACTGATTTGCATATGGCTGGGTCCAAACTGGGGTGGCGTAGTGGGCAAAAGAACGATGGATTTAACCCAGATGTTTTGACTGGGGGAGAATGTTTGCATTGTCAGCATTCCGTCCATCATTTGTTTGCTGTAACACTTTTCGCCCTAAGTGGGAGGGGTATGCCCAGACGTGGGTCCCTTGCTCACTGTGCCACTGGATTCAAGCTAGCCTGGCTGAAGAAGGGTGACATACCCTGAAACCGGTCCCAGGATGCTTGTTTCCGGTCCACGGAGGACCTGGCCTGGCAGTTCGGTCTGGACTGTTCCCATGGGGCACAGGGTCAAGACTGATTTGCATATGGCTGGGTCCAAACTTGGGTGGCGTAGTGGGCAAAAGAACGATGGATTTAATCCAGATCTTTTGACTGGGGGAGAATGTTTGCATTGTCAGCATTCCGTCCATCATTTGTTTGCTGTAACACTTTTCGCCCTAAGTGGGATGGGTATGCCCAGACGTGGGTCCCTTGCTCACTGTGCCACTGGATTCAAGCTAGCCTGGCTGAAGAAGGGTGACATACCCTGAAACCGGTCCCAGGATGCTTGTTTCCGGTCCAGGGAGGACCTGGCCTGGCAGTTCGGTCTGGACTGTTCCCATGGGGCACAGGGTCGACTGATTTGCATATGGCTGGGTCCAAACTGGGGTGGCATAGTGGGCAAAAGAACGATGGATTTAACACAGATCTTTTGACTGGGGGAGAATGATTGCATTGTCAGCATTCCGTCTATCATTTGTTTGCTGTAACACTTTTCGCCCTAAGTGGGATGGGTATGCCCAGACGTGGGTCCCTTGCTCACTGTGCCACTGGATTCAAGCTAGCCTGGCTGAAGAAGGGTGACATACCCTGAAACAGGTCCCAGGATGCTTGTTTCCGGTCCAGGGAGGACCTGGCCTGGCAGTTCGGTCTGGACTGTTCCCATGGGGCACAGGGTCAAGACTGATTTGCATATGGCTGGGTCCAAACTGGGGTGGCGTAGTGGGCAAAAGAACGATGGATTTAACCCAGATCTTTTGACTGGGGGAGAATGTTTGCATTGTCAGCATTCCGTCCATCATTTGTTTGCTGTAACACTTTTCGCCCTAAGTGGGATGGGTATGCCCAGACGTGGGTCCCTTGCTCACTGTGCCACTGGATTCAAGCTAGCCTGGCTGAAGAAAAGTGACATACCCTGAAACCGGTCCCAGGATGCTTGTTTCCGGTCCAGGGAGGACCTGGCCTGGCAGTTCGGTCTGGACTGTTCCCATGGGGCACAGGG